>JAPDSC010105705.1:0-12150 GCA_026290005.1 Latrodectus geometricus | reverse complement strand
TTGAGTATATAATTCACTGTTTATTTTTAAAGCTCAATTACTAAGCTGTACCGAGTAAATGAACAAACGATATATTATACAATATATGTGTGATAAAATTCTTTAGCTCTTTCGTATATAACTATGAATTTGGGAATGTTCATGTGCATAAATTGAGTTACCATCATCAACTCAATCTTTGATTTTTCTCATGGATCTAAAATCCAACAGACCATCCAAAATAGATGTTATTAATAAATTAAAACTAAAATAGATATGACAATGAGGATGATTCTAATCTCTCATAATTACTTTCAGCTGAATTTTCATAATTTGAATTAAAAATTTAATAAAACCAAAAGTATTATAATTTCGTATACATTTTTTTACATTTGTTTTATAAAATAAAATAAAATGGCGCAGTTAATCTATTATACTGAATGCGAAACATTTAACAAATTAATTTTATTTTAAATTATCTTTAGGAACATTAAGCTTTACAACAAACGTTTATACAAAATTAAATTTTTTAAAAAATATGATGCGTACAATATTTGCGCTATCAATTCAGTCTATCCATAGAAAGCTATGGATACACAGAATTTTTTTGTTTTGTTTCGAAATTAATTTCACCAAGCAAATACTTTGAAAGGTTATTAAAAAATGTATTCATGATATTGCTTATATTTAGAAGTACTGAAAGTGACTCTTACTTTAAACCATTATTTTTATAATTTTGGTATATGGATTTACAAAATAAAATAAACGTAGTTATATCTAATCTAACTTCATTGAATGCTTAAAATATTTGGACTTTTAAAATAACATATTTCATATTTTAAAGCATATGATGTATTTTATAAAGGAATTGATATGAAAATACATTTTCTTAAAATGAAGGTTTAGCTTATTTATTCAAGTTAATTACAATTAACTGAATAATCGTAAAAGTAAATACAGATATATGACTTATATGTGTAAACTAAATTTAAAAGGATAAAAATTGTAAAATTATAATTGAAGAGATTCCAGTGGAATATAAAATTATATTAATACACTACTGGCCATTAAAATTGCTACACCAAGAAGGCGACATGCTACAGACGTGCAATTTATACGAAAGGAAGAAGGTGCTATGATATACAAATGATTAGCTTTTCAGAGCATTCAGACAATGCAGGCACCAGTAGTGACACCTACATTGTGTTTAAATGAGGAAATTGTTCAGCCAGTCCCTCATACAAAAATTGCATTTGAACGTTGTTGCGTGGTAAAAAGTTGTTGTGATGCCTCGTGTAAGAAAAGAAATGCGTACCAGCACGGTTCTGACTTTGATAAAGGTCGAATTGTAGCGTACCGGGATTGCGGTTTATCTTATCGCAGTATTGCTGCATGCGTCGGTCGAGATCCAATGACTGTTAGCAGAATATCGTATCGATGGGTTCAAGACGGTAATACGGAACGCCATGCGGGATCTCAACAGCCACCTATCACTAGCAGCCGAGAAGACAGGCATATAATTCGCATGGCCATAATGGATCGTGCAACCACGTCACGAGCCGTGATTCAAGAAACGGGGTCGTTTGGTAGACAACAAGTGCCTGCACGAACGTTTGCAGCAGCATGGACTCTCAGCTCGGAGACCATTGCTGCCGCTTCCCTTGAAGCTGCATCATAGACAAGAGCGCCTTCAATGGCGTGATCAACGACGAACCTGGACGAACGAATGGCGAGACGCCATCTTTTCAGATGAATCCAGGTTCTGTGTACAGCATCATGATGGTCGCATCGGTGTTTGGCGGCATCGTGGTGAACGCACACTGGCAGAGTGCATTCGTCAACGTCATACTAACCCATCACCTGGCGTGATAGTATGGGGTGCCCCTTGGATACACGTCTCAGTCACCTCTTGTTCGCATTGACGGTGCTTTGAACAGAGCACGTTACATTTCTGGTGTGTTATGACCCGTGGCTCTACCCTTTATTCGAGCCCTGTGAAACCCTATTATTCAGCAGGATAATGCCCGACCGCTTGTTGTCGTTATTGTACGGACCTTCCTTGATACGGAAAATGTTCTGTTGTTGCCCTTGCCAGCACGTTCTCCAGATCTTTCACTAATAGAAAACGTCTGGTCAATGGTTGCCGAGCGACTGGCTCGTCACCAAACGCCAGTCACTACGGTGTATGAACTGTGGCACCGTGTTGAAGCTGCATGGGCATCTGTACCTGTACATGCAATCTAATCTCTGTTTGACTCAATGCCCTGGCGTATAACTGCTGTTGATACTGCCAGAGGTGGTTGTTCTGGGTACTGATTTCTCAGGATCTATCCAGTCAAATTTTTTGAAAATTTAATCACTTGTTGTTTCTAGTATAATGTATTTGTCCAATAAATATCATTTTGTTATCTGCATTTCTTCCTGGTGTAGCAATTTTATTGACCAGTAATGTATGTTTACATCGTCTGATAAAAAGAGGATAAAACTAGCTATACACACTCACTCATACACATATATAAGAAATACTTATATATATTTATATATAAATATATGTGTGTAGACAGGCTATATAAGCAAGCTTTCGCCATAAAACATAAACTAAAAGTGCTGAAGTAATAATTCCTTCTAAATGAACACGCTCTCACTTTCATATTCATAACATTTTCACTTTAATTTTGATGAAACTGGATTTCATGTTCTTCTTTTTTCAATGAAACTTCTATAGCAAAATTTCATTTCATGTAGCATAGGAATGTCAGGTGATCCAGAAAAAAATTTCAATTCTTTCTCATACACAAATCACATTGACTTAAATTCTCTTTTTCTAGAAACTTTCGATTATTTTGTTTTCTATTGTTATTTTTCAATCATACATTGGAGACAAGTTATTATTTGTGTAAAATGTTTCCTGTAAGATTAGTAATGGAATTTTAAGATATTTTAGAAATATTTGTATATTTTTGAAATAAAACATATAGAATATAAAAACAAATACAAAATATAAGTAACCTGAGTAACGAAATAAGCAAATTTTATCAATAAATATTAAAATCATAAATTAATAGAATTACAATGAATAACTTTCAAAGCACAAATTATGTTAAAATCACAAATATTATTAAAATTCTAATACTTTTGTATTGTCTTAATTTATTTATATATTGATGTTAATGAATAAATTGCTTAAGTGATTTTTCAAGTATAAATAATATTTCTATTGTTTAAATAGCTACTATAAAATTTAGATAGTTAAAAAGATGTTTCGATGAATAAAAATACAGAAATATACTTTTGAATTTCTAAATATTCAGGAATCAATTTTCTGTTCTCAAATTCAAATGCTTTTTATTTTTTTCATTTAACCAAGTCATTTTCTCTATACATCTAAAAAGGGTATTTGAAAATAATGTATATTGAATTTATCATAAAGTAATCGATAATATGCTATTAATATAATGCAAATTAATAAAAATAAAAACATATACTATAAATACATAAATAATGAAGCCATTGAATATGTATTTAAGATATTTAAAAATGTATATATATACATTTATACTATATATATTTAATAATATATAAGATTTGAAAAAAAGAATAATGATAAACTATTTCAAAATTTATTCATTTTTATTTTCGAAATTAAATAATTAAGAAAAAAATAAAATATTAATATTTAATTTAACTTGATATATGATACGTAAAAATATAGAATGTGCTAATCTCTATTATCTTGAATAACAAATATTTTTTTTTTCTTCTGCAATTATCATGCAATAAATAAATAATAAAATCATTCATCAGAAAGTAATTGCGTTTAAGTAATTTAATTGAAGTATCATGATTTAAAGTTGAACATTTTAAAGTAACATTGTCTACATTTATACTTAAATTATTAAAAATATTAGCACAATTATTTTAGTTAATAACCATTAATACAATATTTCATTCTTTAAAATTACAATATAGAATATCATTCAAAGTAAAAATCTCTCTAATCTCTTATTTAATTGAGAAATCCTTTTTTCGACTAAACACACAATAATTGTCTGACATTTCATTAGCATTTAGAGTAAGCGAAATTTAATACCACAGAAACATAGCTTAATCATAAATTAAATGCAGATGGCAATTTAAATGGTTGCAATTAAATAAGCATTTACGGTAATTATTTTAAGATAACCACATTGAATTATATTTTAAGGAAATGTATGCAATTAACGTAAATATGGTACCCAATGATTAAAATAAATCTATCTATGTATTATAAAATGATTCTCATTTTAAAATGACTCTTTATTAATACAAAGTTGATTCTTTACATACGTTTGATAAAAATTCTACTTTCAAATATTTCAAGTACTTATCTAAAAAAAGTAACTTTTGAATATGTTTCGAGAAATAAGCAGTAATTCACCACTAAAATAATTAGAAGTATATACATGGTGTAAAATTCAGTTTTTTTCAGTAAATATATTTTAATTTTATTTCAATAAATTAGGAAACCATTTATAATAATAATTCTTATTTTTATTCAGATATAATTAAAACATTTGTCATCATAACATTTAATGTTGTGTTTACATATTTGAATAATTAGTGATTTGTCAAATTAAATTACAAGCAAATAAGGTTATAAGAGAATAATTTAATTTTTTTAGACTTTCACTTCATAAAAAAAGTATAAAACAATTCCAGAAAACGTTTTACAGTACAAAATGTTATTTTCAGGGATCATAATATATGCATTTGCTCTTAAATAAATATATTATTTCACATAATAATGATCATTTTTATTATACACGAATATTTCAAAAATTTAAATTTTATGAATAAGAATAAATTTTTTTCTTTGAAACAAAAGAAATAATTTAAATAGGAAATAAATAATATTTAACTTAAATGTTCAAGCGTGATAAATTTTTTCAACTAATTTTGTTTATTAATAAAAATAATTTTTATTGCTATAATATTTTAATAAATATGAATAAATGAAATAAAATTGACCTGAATTATGACATGTTTTGTGAATATATATTTTAACTTAAAGTACAAGGATATAATATCAAATTGAGAATAAAATCATTCTATTATTATATTATATTATATTTCGAAAACGTGTTGTTGTGATCAGAATGACAAACAACAAAACTTATTTCTATTAAGTTTGTCAAATATATTTTTACTATTTAGAATTAAATGTTATACTGTTTTTTAATATTTTACAATCATGTTTGTAATAATTTAACTAACTTATATCTTAATCACTTCTGATAACAATAATTTAGGTATATTTAAAAATTTAATCTATTCAAAATAAACTGAAATAAATAATATATTTACCAATTTAGTATGTGTATTTTGCAAATAGTATGTTTATACAAATAGTATGCATATTTTGATTTTTTACAGAAGTTTTCAAATATCAAAATAGAAAAATTAGTAATAAATTGTTAATAATAAATTGTAAATTAAGTGCAATTACTTATTATTTTTATAATACATAAATATTGCCCAGTTAAAGTTTGTTAGTCTAATAAAGCAATTGTAAGATTTTTTTTTTTTAATTCTTCGAAAATTGAATTTTATGTGAAAAGAATTAGTTATGAAGTGTAAATGATATGGTAGGAATTCATATAGTAGGTATTTATTTTTGTTGCCATGAATTAGATAACAATTATTTTCGGCTTGTGAGTAAAAATGCAATGGAAATGAAACTCATAAGAACTGTGATAATCGGGGTTGCCATAAATAAAGAAAATTTCATTTCATTTATTATAATGTATTTAGATGTTAAGAAATAATCGAACATCCTATCAAGAAAATTTATCCTTATAATGTAACAAATAAATTATTGTTAATAATCGAATTAATACTATTTTAATATAATGAGAAAATAGAGTTAATGTGAAAAATAGTAAATGTAATAATTTGAAAACGGAATCATTTTTACTGACATAAGCTATTTTTTCATAAATTATAATAATTAATGTTATAGTTAAGTTCACAAAATGGTATTTATTATTTAGGAATATATAGTTGAAAAATGACTTAAATGATAGTCTTTTGTAATAAGAATTTATAATTCATTAAAAGTATTTTTAAAAAAAGTATAATTTGTTTGGTAAGACAAAAATTAATTTTCTGAAATCATAAATCTTAATAAGAATGCCAAATTAAAAATTCCAATTGAATATCAATTTACATTTATAAAAGTGTAATTAACAAAGAAAAATATGTAATTAAAATGTGTCGAATAAAACAATCACATTTTTACAATTATATCTTTTTTTAATTTTTAAATTTAATTCTTCAAAGATATTTTTAAAATTAATATTTTATTTTCATTGAGTAAACATTTTCAAGGAAAATATTATCAGAAAGTTTGAAATGATTTTCATGATTTCCTTAAATTAGCTTAAAGATAACAGTATCTGAATTCACATTAATAAGAAACTTAAACAATATTAATTTTTTGTCTTAAATTTCGAGGTAAAACATAATCTTAATAAAAAATAAGTAGGTGTAAATAAGGGAAAATGCTTACCAGCATTTCCAAGCTCATTAAAATTTTAGTTTAATATTTTACTAAAGTAGTCTATTTCCAGTATTTGGTAAAATGTAAACACCAGCTGTTTAAGTAATTAATTTAAGTTTACAAGCTGAATATTTAAGATCTTCAACTTATTAGAATGTGGGAAACCAGACACTGAACAATTCATCTTCTTACTTTTACATAGAACTATTATTATAAATTTTTTATACCTTATTTCTTACTCAGTTAAGTTTGCTTTTATTTCGTATATGTACTTCTGTATCTTACAAATAATTTATTATTTCTTTATTTTTTTTATTTCGATAGATGAAGTAAGGAGGTTGATTTAGTAAATATAATATCTACATGTAACCTGTTCCATTGGAAATAAAAGAACACATTAGAATGCTAGATTTTTCTATAGATCATTTTAAAAATAAATGTTTTATTACTATTTTATCATCAGTTAAGTACAATTTTGCATGCATTTAATACAACTACAAAAATATAATATTACTTTTTTCTTTTTTAAATAGAAATTGGGTTATATAAATTTATTTATTTAATGTAATATTTTTTTCACGAGTACAAGATGCAATTGTCATTACCTTTATAATATTGTTTCACAAATGTGATATAATTAAATACAATTAATCCAGGTGTAATGAAAGTTTATTTAAGCTATATGTATTATTAATGACGGTGTTGTAACATGAACAAATAATAAGACAGAAATGTAAATGTCAAAATAAAAAATGGGACTCTATTTAGAAATAAATAGATTGGATATCATGACTTCATAAAATACGTTACATTTACAAAAATGCGTTTCAACAAAACGAAAACATATTGTTTTGCATAAATGAATAAAAATTGAGAATAATACATAATAATCACATAGATTTAAATTTACAAACAATTTAAATTTAATTTTATATTCTAAATCGTTTTTATTAAAAAATTATAGTTTTTTTTTAAGACAAATGCTTTTAGAAGAAAATTGAGACGCAGTATTTAATATTTTAAATAATTATGTATGATAATCTTTGTACATATTAATAGAAAACTTTCGTAAAACATATTTTTTTTAATTTAGTTTATCACAAGTTTAAAACTTCATGGCATAAAATCATAAGAATTTAAAATGTATCTCTTTCTGAATTTGCATACATTTTCATTAAACATATTATTAGCTTTATATGATTTTAAAAGTATATAGTTAATTTTATTAAATTTATAAAAATTGTTTATTTACATACATTATTCAACGTATTTGTTTATTATATATTCTAAGAAATGTGACAAAAACTTTATATTCCCTAAGAATGAATTCTTCAAATACGTTTATAAATAATTATACTTGCATGATATCTCATAGAAATGAAAATTAATAGCTTAACTACAAATAGTTTATATTTATGTTTTATATATATCTTGAATATTTACTAGCACCATAAAACATGAGAGGTTTAGGAACATTTTTAATTCTAATTTACTGGATTTTTTTAACCTTATTCTAAAAAAGAATAAAAAAGTTCACATAAGAATAGTAACATAAGAATAGAAAGTTTATAATTAAAAAGAATGTTTAGGGCGTTATGAGTAGAATATATACACCAAAGCAAAATCAGAACATTTTTATAAATTATTTTTAAAAGAGGCAGTTGTTTCTGCGTGTAAAATGTAATACAAAATATCAATTTTTTTAAAAAGACCGCAATTTACTGTCAAAGATGTGTTATTATTTGATGGATTAAAATCAGAAAATTTCTCTAACTTGGTAACTAAGCTTTGTAATATAACATGAAATGCAGCATTAAAAATCTGTCGTGATAATACTTGTAAAAAATAAAATAATTTTTCAAGTTTTCTTATTTTCTTTACAATATCTGACAATTTAAAAAAAAAAAAAAATAAAAAAAAACAAATTTTATAAAAAGGCAGATTGCAATTTCACTTTCGAAACTAAAATTTGTGTGTGTTTAAACTTATTGACTCTTAAATATTTTAGCAATCATACTAACTTTTTGACATTTCTCTTAATTTAATTTCTTTTCAGATTCATAATATTATAGAAATAAATTAAAATAATATTTATGGGAATAAATTTAAACTTCAGAAAGATAAAATGGTTTATAAATATTTCTGAATAATTCATAATATTTTTGTTTTATATTAATATCAATATTTTTTTCTTTTGCCAAGAATATCTTTGTTAAAGTACCATATTTTAGCACTTACTCACTTGAATTTTTATGCGAATGAATTTTCATTATTTTCGATTTATTGATTTTATTTGGTATTACATTGGATATAAAATGTACTAATTTTCCTACTTTTTCTATCATTTGTTATATTATTTTAAAATATATTATTCATCTCAAAGAAGGATTTTCATGTATGCTGATTGACTTACAACTGGAATTAAGTTCGTAGGTTTGAATCTAAATTTACAATTAAGGCACATTTTTCAGTTTGAAAAATTTATTTACGTTTCTTTATAAATTAAATTCAGATTAATGTTTCAAATCTTTAATTCCGTAATTTTTAAACCTGAACCGAAGTAAAAGTATACATTTTAAAGTAAATATCTTCCAAGGTGAGACAACTATTCAAGCAGTCATCGACAATTTTTCTCAAAAATGTTCGTATTTCTAAAACTATGATGGCTTATAATAAAAGAATGTAGAATAGTTTATCTTTCAATAAGTTATACCGCATGACACGAATTGTTATACAAGCCCATATATTTCCTCCATTCTTCATGAATTGCGTAAATGTTTTGAATTGTTTCGAGAACACTCAAAGCGTAGAATACGAAAATTGTTTCGAAACTTTTCTGTAGATTTATGAGGAAACAGAATTTTCTGGGAATTTTAGATTATTAACCAAATGAATGAACAATGAAATTTTAAATTGGAATGAAAATTTGCAATATTTATAAAAAAAAATACCATACCTGCATAAGATTATTTTATTTGTATGTAATGACATAAATTTAAAGTAAAAAAATGACATATTTGCAAAATAAATATTCTGGATACAAAGGTAAAATTTAATTGATGCAAATTTTGTTCTTGCATATAAAGCAGCATTTGTAAATACTCATAAAATACATTAATATGCATTTATTTTATATCTAGTTTATGGAGCAGAATTGTGGACAATCTGAGTAACATAAAAAAACTACGATCCAATGACTATGATCTTTCTCTTTATTGGATTTATTGATAACCAATATCTTATAGACACTTTATACTGAAAAGCATCAAATAGGCAATAATCAATATACAATAATCTTACTACAAAATTAATTAAATGGAATAACAATTGTATTCAAAACTTTACCATGTCAATTATAAGCGAATCTTCAAACTTACTTATTTAATTTTTTATGACACATATTTAATATATATGACACATATATAATGTATATCATTTTAGTTAATATAAAATGTAATTAAAGGTATTTTTATATACATTATTTTTAGAAAAAATAGATTAAATGATTTATTAAATGAAAATTTTTAATTTGTTTTTTTTTTATATTGATAAAACTTTTTACGAGGCATTAATTTTTAAAAAATTTCAAGAAGAAATTTAAATTATCTGCATCCAGTATTAACTTAAAAGTTTAATGTTAGTAAGAACATTAACAGTTTTTAATATTAACGTTGTTAGCACTTAAATCAGGAAGTAATCAACTGTAATGATATCTATAACATTAAAATAAACATTATGTAGATAGGAAAGCTGATATATTTTATTGTAAATTATGACATAGAGATAGGATTCAATTTCATTCCAGCAAAAATGTGATGTAGGTTCTACTAATTGCATTTTGTACAAGAAATGTTTAACGCTTCATGTGAAAATGCCTAAAATTGAGTGAAGTAAATCACCAAAGTAAAACTCAATTATTTGGCTTAGTATCTAAATTCTCTCTCATTAAGGTTTAATTTTATCAATATTGTACATGATTTTAGCCTCGCATTTTAACAAAAATTCTCAGCATTCTAATATTTTAAAATGCCTTATACTGAGTGAATTTTGCTTAAAATATCAGTATTTACATATATAGATATTTATCTTAAAATATATGCCATGATATGTTAATGTGACAGGATATATTATGGCTAAAAGTAAATCTGTATCAGCTAAACAACATTCATTAAATATTAAAAATCTTTTGAATAATACAGAAATGAAAATAATATGAATAACATGTTAAAAATACTGTATTATTGTTAAATTATTGAGTACTTTTTAGAAACAATTATTTCAATACGTTAATGCACAATGTATTTTACTTATAATACCTCTATGTAAAGATATTAACTTATATTTATGTAAGTCAATAAATGTTACTCCTTTTTCCCTCTTTGACACTAAATACATAAGCGCATGAAGATTTCTATTCAACAATTTCATGATATTCCGTGATAAAGAAAAGAGTTTTTATTATAAAACAGATATTTCTCAATTTAGCACAACAAGATAATGGCTATAAATCAAGACAGCAGAAATGTTGTATATGTTTATATTTTATCTTAAAAATGTAAATAAAAACATTTTTAAATTCATATTTCTTTAACTTTTGAGTTTACTTTGTATTTATGAACAGTTTATATCAATATATTATTTTGTTAAACATGTCATTTTAAAAAAAACTTATTTGACTTTATAAAGCAGAGTTTTATTTAAAAAACATGATTTTTCAGAGATAAACTTATACCTTAAAACATATTTTAAGGTATTATTTTTTCAAAATCCTAACATTTTTTTTTATTTAAAATAACGATGTTATTAGATGAATATTGTATTTGTCACTTAAAATACTATATGTGTCTTTTATATATTATAAAATTTATTTCTTTATAACCCAATTATAAGTCAACTATATAATTTCTGATAAAAGTGAAATTTTTTCTTAGGTAATTGCAATTAATTATCACATTATAGTTGTAATATAGGATCTAGGTGCTTATATATGTTATATTTTCTCAGTGGGTTGTCAGATTCAGATATAAGATCAATTCTCATTCACTGAACATTCTATTGCTTTCTCATTACAACGATATAAAGTGTTTAGTGGGGTAGAAAAATTCCATTAAAGGCACCTAATAAATGCCATCTGTTGTATTGTAATCTAAATTAACAAATATAGCAGAAAATGTTTCATTCAAGTAGATCTAACTTCTTTGCCTGCTTTTGGCCCTAAAGTCTAGAAAAATGGCTACTTTATTCCTGAAAACCATCTTATATTGTCATAAATGTAATTTTTAAAACAGCTCTTTAAAACCATCTTATTTTTTTGAATTAATTGAGTCATGCTTCTTAATTTTATATTACTCTAAAAAACTAAAAATTGCTTAACTAATATATTTAACTTATATGCAAGCTGTTCAATAAATAAGGCTCTAAAGATTCATTTTTAGAGGACCACCTTTTACGTGGATAACATCTGTTATTTATTGGGAAATTACGTCTACGTTTTTCAGAAATGCTTTTGTGTTTCACGAGGGCGATGGACTGGGTATGTAGCTTTTTAGATCTTGCAAATTAGGTAAAGAAATATAGTATTGTCGTATGCATCTTTCCGCCAATACTCTATTTCTCCATCTAATTTGCAAGAT
>JAPDSC010105693.1:25464-41981 GCA_026290005.1 Latrodectus geometricus | reverse complement strand
TTTTTTTTTTTTTGTCGAGTGCCAGCCAGACTGGCAGTATGGTTGCGCTGCTCCACTTTTTCAACTGAACCGCAATTGGGTGTGGAGTCCGACTTCCTCAGTACACACATATCATAGGTACCCGTTTATAGGGTAGGCAACCATTCATACAAGGAAAGGACAAAGACAGGAGAGAGAGAAAGTACATCCATGCCCGAACCCAGACCTCCCTATCCGCAGTCAGGTACGCTGACCACTAGACAGAGTAAATGGCCATTGCTCTGGGTAGTTTTACTATACGAAATTTAATAAGTGCTTTTTAATTTAAATAAACAGAAAATTTGGGTGCATTTATCAAGCTTTGAATCTTGGATACAATTGCTGTAAATTACAACCCATATGTCACAGTTAGTATTTATATTAAGGAAATTAAATTTTGTTGAAACAATCCTTTACGTTGAATAGTACTATTGATAACATTTCCGAATTTTTGAAAATAGGTAAAATGTCGATATAACAAAAAAATTCAAAATTTTATATTAATTATTGGGTTTGTATAGTGTAAAATGCATTTTTTAATGTGTTCAATGTGTTCATTTTATAAAAGAAAATTAGGATTTGGAGAAAAACTTATTTCTTACATAATTTCTAATTGTCATGGAAGGTGGCAGATTTTCAAAATATTTGGTACATTTTATAAAATTTACCCATAGGAAATTTCTATTTTTGCAATGATTATCACATTTTCTTGTCTTTAAAGAATAATAATAATTGTTATCAAGGTATATTTAAGAGATTTCCTATAGAAAGTTGTTTAATCTCTCACACGAATTCCTTTACAAATGCATATCACAGTTTTATGATATGAAAATATGAGGTGCTTTTAGTAGAAATAAAACCCATAACTTGGGTGAATATTTTAAGATCTGCTTATTTGGTCCAATTGTTGCAAAATACAACACATATGGTACTGCTAGCATTTGCATTGCTATAGAAATCTAATTTTACGTAAAAACCTCTATAAAATTTGAATACTCTGTACTATTCTTAACATTTCCGCTCTTTTGAAATAGGTAAAATGTCAAAAAAAGTCCAAATTATATATTAAATATTGGGTCAGTATTGTGTAAAATGTTCATTTTATAATCGAAAATTAGGATTTAGAGAAAAATTAATTTCCTACATAATTTCAAAGGACTGTTAGATTCGAAAGAGATTTGGTAAATTTTTATAAATTAATCCTCAGGAAAATTCTATTTTTTCATTTATTATCAATTTTCTTGTCTTTAAAGAATAATAATAATTGTTATCAAGGTATATTTAAGAGATTTCCTATAGAAAGTTGTTTAATCTTTCACACGAATTCCTTTACAAATGCATTTGACAATTTTATCATATAAAAATATGAGGCGCTTTTAGTAGAAATTAAACCCATAACTTGAGTGAATATTTCAAAATTTACATATTGTGTGTTCAATTGCTGTAAAATACAACCCATGTGGTATTGCTTGTATTTATATTGCTATGAAAATCAAATTTTTTTTTTTAAAAAAAAAAAAAAAAAACCCATCTATAAGTTGAATTGATATTGATAAAATTTCTGCGGTTTTCAAAATAGTAGGTTTTCAGAATAGTTCAAAGTAGTCAGACAATCTAAATTACATATTAATTTTTTGGTTTGCATCCTGTAATATGCTTATTAAATGTGTTCTCTGTTTTCATTTTATAAAACAAAATTAGGATTTTGAGAAAAACTTATTTCTTTAATCAGTTCTACTTGTCAAGGGACTGACAGAAGCGCAACAAATTTTGTACATTTTGTAAAATTAACCCATGGGAAATTTCTATTTTGGCATTGATTATCAATTTTCCGATCTTTAAAGAATAATAATTATTATCAATGCATTTTTTAAAAGATATCCTATAGAAAGATGTTTAATAGCTCACACGGATTTTTTTTCACAAATGCTTTGGGTAGATTTATTATATGAAATTTATGAAGTGCTTTTAATAGAAAATAAACCCACAATTTGGGTGAATATATCAAATTTGCATCTTGAGTGCAATAACTGTAAAATACAACCCATATTGTGATGCTAGTAATTATATTTTTATGAAAAATAATTTTATTGAAAATATCCTTTAAGTTGAACAGTACTATTGATAACATTTCGGCGCCTTTAAAAATAGATAAAATATAACAAAAATAGCCACATTATATATTAATTATTGGGTTTGTTTAGTGGGAAATACTTTTTTTAGTGTGTTTTATGTGTTCATTTTACAAAAGAAAATTATGTTTCAGAGAAAATCAATTTCTACGTGTCATGGGATTGTAGATTTGAAAGAGATTTTGTAAAATTTCTGCATTGTTTACCTTTTTCCTTGTCTTTATACAATAATAATTATTGTTGTTATCCATCTACACTACTGGCCATTCAAATTGCTACACCAAGAAGAAATGCAGATAACAAAATGATATTTATTGGACAAATATATTATACTAGAAATAACAAGTGATTAAATTTTCAAAAAATTGGCTGTATAGATCCTGAGAAATCAGTACCCAGAACAACCACCTCTGGCAGTAATAACAGCAGTTATACGCCTGGGCATTGGGTCAAACAGAGATTGGATTGCATGTACAGGTACAGATGCCCATGCAGCTTCAACATGATGCCACAGTTCATCCACCGTAGTGACTGGCGTTTGGTGACGAGCCAGTCGCTCGGCAACCAATGACCAGACGTTTTCTATTGGTGAAAGATCTGGAGAACGTGCTGGCCAGGGCAACAGCCGAACATGTTTCGTATCAAGGAAGGTTCGTACAATACCGGCAACATGCGGTCGGGCATTATCCTGCTGAAACGTAGGGTTTCGCAGGGCTCGAATAAAGGGTAGAGCCACGGGTCGTAACACACCAGAAATGTAACGTGCACTGTTCAAAGCGCCGTCAATGCGAACAAGAGGTGAATGGCACCCCATACCATCACGCCAGGTGATGGGCTACTATGACGATGACGAATACAAGCTGCCAGTGTGCGTTCACCACGATGCCACCAAATACGGATGCGACCATCATGATGCTGTACACAGAACCTGGATTCATCTGAAAAGATGACGTCTCGCCATTCGTGCGCCCAGGTTCGTCGTTGATCACACCATTGAAGGCGCTTTTGTCTATGACGCAGCGTCAAGGGAAGCCGCAGCCATGGTCTCCGAGCTGAGAATCCATGCTGCTGCAAACGTCGTCGAACTTTTCATGCAGACACTTGTTGTCTTCCAAACGACCCCATTTCTTGACTCATGGCTCGTGACGTGGTTGCACGATCCATTACGGCCATGCGGATAATATGCCTGTCTTCTCGGCTGCTAGTGATAGGTGGCCGTTGAGATCCCGCACGGCGTTCCGTATTACCGTCCTGAACCCATCAATTCCATATTCTGCTAATAGTCATTGGGTCTCGACCAACGCGAGCAGCAATACTGCGATAAGATAAACCGCAATCCCGGTACACTACAATTCGACCTTTATCAAAGTCAGAAACGTTCTTGTACGCATTTCTCCTTCTTATACGAGGCATCACAACAACTTTTCACCAGGCAACAACTTTCAAATGCAATTTGTGTATGAGGAGCCGGCTGAACAATTTCCTCATTTAAACACAATGTAGGTGTTGCTACTGGCGCCTGCTTTGTTTGAATGCGCTGTAAACCTAATCATTTGCATATCACAGCACCTTCTTCCTTTTGTATAAATTTCACGTCTGTAGCATGTCGCGTTCTTGGTGTAGCAATTTTAATGGCCAGTAGTGTATATTTATAATGCTCTCTATAGCAAGGTCATCAATGTCTTACACGGATTTCTTCGCAAATGCGTTGTGTAGTTTTACTATATGAAATTCATGAGTTGCTTTCAATAGAAAATAAACACATAGTTTGGGTCAATATATCAAGATTTGCATCTTGGGTAATATTACTGGGAAATACAACCTATATGGTACTACTAGTATTTATACTGTTATGAAAATTAAATTTTATGGAAAAAAATCCTTTAAAGTGTACACTACTATAGATAACATTTCCACGCCTTTAAAAATAGGTGAAATATCGATATAACAAAGTCCCAATGATATATTAATTATTGGGTTAGTTTTGTAAGTAATGCTTTTTTAATGTGTTCTGCGTGTTAATTTTCTAAAAGAAAATAAGGATTTGGTGTAAAACTTAGTTCTCACATTAGTTCTACTTGTCATTGGACTGGCAGATTCGCAATAGATTTGGTACATTTTTAAAAATTAATCCACAGGAAAATTCTATTTTTGCTTTGATTATAACTTTTCTTGTCTTTAAAGAATAATAACAATTGTTATCCATATATATTTAAAAGATTTCCTATAGAAAGTTGTCAGAGGAAAATCCTCACAAGCATCCAAAGTTATTTCCTACTTTTAATCACAAGGGGCTATAAAACGTCACCAACATCAGCACTCGGAGTTTTAGCTCCTCAACATCTTGTTATAGAAATGATCGCAATAATTTTTTTTTTGCGCAACAATTCTGGAATGATCATAACACAGGGCGATTCACTTATAAGCTCTTTCCAAAAGTATCTACTGATAGAAGCTGTCAAATCCCTTCTTAACTTACGTAATAACCGTCCTTTTCTTTCTTACTTTCATAGATTTGGTAAAGGTAGATCACCACTTTGTGTCTGCGGGCAGGTAGGAACATCTCTACATTACCTGGAATAATGCCCAATAACCAAAGACTATCATATTAAGAGAAGTTCCACACAAACTGATGAAGCTTATATAAAATACTGCATCACTGAAAAATTCAGAAGAAGCAAACTTACCAAACTACTGAACCATCTGAGCATTAAAGGTCTAGAGATGTGCAAACATCCCTTAGCTAAAAGTCAGCAGACTCACATAACCACTATAGACTCAGAATAGGGAAATTTTAACATAAATGAGTTTGTACTCTGTATATATATAACAAACCCCTCGAATTATCATATATGTATGTATATGTGTATGTATGTTTATATGTATGTATGTGTGTATACATACATGTATGCGTGTGTATATGTGCATGTTTATATGTACGTGTATTTTTTTTATATTTATGTGTGTGTATTTGTGTATTTATATTTTTTCTTATTTTTAAAATTCAATTTTTTATTAATCACAAGAAATCTAACCTTCACTTTCTTTTATTTTTCTTCCTATTGAAAGTATCATTTCGTCAATGTATAATCAATATTGTATTCCAATAGTTATTTTTTATTGTCGTTGTACTGTGATGTAGATTTCTACTGCACAGATAGTCTTCAGGCCTTAGGATTCACCTTAATTTTATTTCAAATAAAGTCATTCGTATTCTCTACTGATGATGGAGAAGTTTAAACCTGTTAACCAGTTGGTAAAGTTCAGGGCTTCTCCACATCGTTATGTATCTATGTATAGAAAGGTGTTTAATCTCTCACGGATTTTTTCACAAATGCATTTGTCAATTTTATTATATAAAAATATAAGGTTCTTTTAGTAGAAATAAAACCCATAAAAATTGAGGTGAATATTTTAAGATGTGCTTATTTGGTCCAATTACTGTAAAATACAACCCATATGAACTGCTAGTATTTATATTGCTATAGAAATTGAATTTTATATTTAAAAAAAAACCCCTATAATTTGAATAGTACTATTTTTATTTTTTCCGAGTATTTGAAAATAGGTAAAATGTCGATATAACAAATAAAGTCTAAATTATATATTAGATAATGTGTTAGTATTGTGTAACATGCTTTTTTGTGTTCTATATGTACATTTTATAAAAGAAAATTAGGATTTGCTGGAAAACTTATATCTTTAGTAAGTTCTACTTGTCATGTGACTGGCAGATTCGCTAGAGATTTGGTACATTTTGCCAAAATTAATCTACGGGAAAAATCTATTTTTTCATTCTTTATCACTTTTTTTGTCTTTAAAGAATAATATTAATTGTTGTCAATGCATATTTAAAAGATTTCCTATAGAAAATTGTTTAATCTCTCACACGGATTCCTTCACAAATGCATTAGGCAGTTTTATTATGAGAAATTCACATGCAGTGCTTTTAATAGATTATAAAACTATAGTTTGGGTGAACATTCCAGGATTTGCATATTGTGTCCAATTGCTGTAAAATACAATCCATATGGTATTGCTAGTATTTATATTGTTATTAAAGTTTAACTTTATGGTAAGAAACCCTATAAGTTGAATTGTATTATTGATAACTTTTCCGCGGCTTTCAAAATAAATAAAATATTGATATAACAGAAAAAACTCCCATTTTATCTATTAATTTTTTATTTTATATAGTGTAAATTTTTTTTTGTTAGTGTGTCTATATGTACATTTTATGGAAGCAAATAAGGATTTGATGAAAAACTTATTTCTTTAATAAGTTCTATTTGTTAAGGGACTGTCAGATTCGCACGAGATATGGTATATTTTGTAAAACTTTACCGAAGAAAGATTTCTATTTTTGCATTGATTATAACATTTCTTTTCTTTAAAGAATTATAATAATTGTTATTCTTTATATTTTTACTTTTCTCTATAGGAAGCTGTTTGATTTTTTTAAAAATTAAAGTCTTGCAGAAAAAAGGGGATCCCATACCATATTTTTCTCTGCACCTAGCAGTAACATATATGACAATGATAAAAGAATGTCACTTGTTTTCTGGAAACTGTTACATCTCTTAAACTAATCATATTGAAATAAACTTTAGAATTCAATTCAGCGTTAATTGTTTTCAATTAATTACAAACACTATAATTAGAATCTCAAAATGATGGATAATTATTATTTTTATATAAGCTTGTCATAGACCAACATCTCAATAATATAGGTTTCCTTCCATCCCATTTTCAATTTAACCTAGAACTAAAACTCGCTCAACAAACAGAATAAGGATTTATTTCATGTGGAACGAAATAAGTTAAAAAAATTTTTTTGTAAAGTATTTATTAATTTACGTTTTAGAACATTCATTTTCTTATATATATGCAAAGTATTTTCATGCTTTGCATATATATAAGAAAAACAAATCATATTTTCTTGCCAACTTGAGTTCTGTACATTTTATATTATCTATAACAAATATTATTACAAGGTATACAGTAAACTCTCCCTACAACGATACCCGATACAGCAGTAACTCCCTCTACTACAATAATGTTTTGTGGTCCCGGTGATTTTGCATATAAACTAATGTTAATCTCTCCTCAATATTGCGATATTCTCTAGAACAATAAACCTTTGTAAAACGATTTTTTCAATCTAAATTTCAATATCATTTTCTCCCTTTATAATAATATTTGGATTTCCAAATGCTTTTTTTGTCGTTTTCTTTTGTTATTTTTTCCGTCTATTAAGACTCATTGTGGATATTAAACTCACCCCTGAATAAATGGCTATTGCTCAGATTTCAAAATAGATGAAGACCACCCTTTTGGGAATTGGAGTGGGTAAGGGGGGTGAAGTGTAAATGTATGCCTAGTCTCATTTCTTAGTAAGCTTTGGAATTCTGATAAGGTTTAAAGACATCTAGACCTGTCTGGTCACCTTGTCACAAAACAAGTGCCCTTTGTTAGAGGAACAGGGGGAGATGGAGGCGGAGTGTTGTTAAGTGACGTACTGAAAAGTGAGATCAAAGGTTGTTTTATAGTCTTTAATGATTTTGAGTTCTACGCGAAACATTTGGTTTAAACTTTTCTTTCTTTTACGCGATATTGTTCCCTAAGATGGCAGGGCGAAAGCAACTATCTTTTCGAGATAAACTGAACGTTATCAATGATATTGATGAGGGAATGAAGCAGATTGATGCGGCTAAGAAACATGTATTAATCCACTCTACAGTTGCAACGTTCCTAAAGAAGAGAAAGCAAATCGAAGATGCTGTAACTTCAAATGAAATTAACCCAGAGCGAAAACGACTGAAAGTTGCGACAAATGAAAACATTGATGCTGCTGTTTTAAAATGGTTTCAAGAGATGAGAACAACAAATGTCCCAATAAATGGACCTTTATTATGTGCAAAAGCACGGAAATTTGCAGCAATGCTAGGGAATGAAACTTTTAAAGCTAGCAATGGTTGGTTAATGCGTTTTCGAGATCGTCATGGAATAACTTTCCAAGAAGTTCACGGAGAGAAAAAGTCAGCCCCGATAAACGACGCAAATGAATGGCGGCAAAACAAGATGAAAGAATCTTAGAAAAGTATGCTCCAGAAGACATTTATAATGCAGATGAAGCTGGGATGTTTTTCCAACTCCCACCCAATCGAACATTGGCATTCAAGGGTGAAAAGTGTTATGGAGGGAAGAAATCAAAGCAGAGACTGATTGTTCTTCTGTGTACAAATAGCACAAGAACGCATAGAATACAACCTCTCGTTATTGGTAAATCATTGAAGCCAAGGTGCTTTAAGAACGTGAAAAGTCTTCCTGTGGAGTATAAAGCGAAAAAGAAGGCTTGGATGACGTCTAAACTTTTTTCCGAATGGTTACAGAAGTTAGACAACGAAATGAAGAAGAGAAAGAAAAAATCGTTTTGTTGATAGATAACTGCGTTGCTCACACGTCATTTCCAAAGATACAAAATATCGAAATTGCTTTTTCCCTGCCAATTGCACTGCAATTTTACAGCCTGCATATGGGCATAATTAAGTGCTTCAAAGGATATTACAGAAAACGGTTGGTGGACTCCATACTTGTAAACTTTGAAAATAAAGTAGGAGACCCTTTCAAAGCTGTAAATGTCAAGGAAGCGTGTGACAATACTGCTGGAAGTTGGTGGGAAGTAACAGAAAAAACCATTCGGAATTGCTGGAAAAAGGCCGGTCTTTGTGTCATGGAAGATAAAAAAATTTGATAATGATGAAAATTCCATAGACAATGATCTCTCAGATGACGAAGAATGTGTTTTGCACATCAAAAAATCCGTATCCCAACTTGAGGAAACAAGCGGTAAAAAGTTTGGAATTAGAATAGAAAACTATTTAACAGCAGATGATGATCTTATGGTTTTCGCAGGAGTTACTGATGAAGATGGTCTCTCTGAAATTACTGATGAGATAGGAAACAATGATTAAGATGATGATGATAATACAGGTCCATCGCAGTCCTTATTGTCATTCCAGGAAGCTCTTCAATCTGTGAATTCTCTACGGACATTTTTTTCAAGCCTTTCGTCGATAAATGAAGAACATTTTCGTGCACTAGACTCAATGCATACAGTATTGGTAAACTTAACAGTTAAAAAAAATGAATAAACAAGCAAAAATATTGGATTATTTTCAATAAAAAGTGTTTTCAGGTATGTGAATATTTCTGTGCTTATTTTCTGAATTTATCTTATTTATTTATTTTTTTAGTATTTAAACCACTATTATTAGTATTTTACAAATTAATTTCTTCTAAATATAGACTTAAAAGTAGTATGTAATGCACCTTAAACTAATAATAATAAAAAAAACTCTTATTAAATGCTCAAAATATAAGGGCCCTCGATATAACAATATGCCTCTCTACAACAATATATTTATTTGGTCCCTAAAATATTGTTATAACGAGGTTTCACTGTAAATAATTTCTTCCATCTTTAAGAAACGTTTAGAGAGAAACTTAAATTAATCAAACTTTTTCTAATAAAGGCATAAATAAAGAGGAGACAATATGTACCAACAATAATTAGTAACAAAATATCTTTCACTTGTAATTTACTATGGAACTATCAAGTTAATAATGTTTTCCCAAGATTTATTCATTTTTTTATTTTTGGTCTTTAGACAACTTATCTAATAAAGCTCATGGTCCTAATCCGGGGGAAAATGACCTTGAAGACGTTTCCTTGTTCCACAAAAATTCTATGTTGTATATTGAGAAAATTTCAATCCTCAATTAAAAAGTTATGATTGAATATGGACTTTTTTACATCAAAATATTTATTTTACATTTTCTGCTTGGAGTCAATCATGTAATCATTATAATAATTAAATAAAAATATACTTATATAAAATTTAAGGAAAGATACTTGTCATCATTAAATCTTTCAAAGTTTGAAGAACAATTTTCTTCACTTCAAATGTATTAGTAAACTAATTTACTCAAAAAAAAAAAAAAAAAAAAAAAAAATCAATAAATCGTAATTATAAATCCTAAAGGATTTTTACAAAAAATATGTATAATATTATTTTTTTTAATAAACGTGTATTAGCAGTTTAGCTGACAGTTATTGTAGATATTCCATATACAATAACTGTCTTCTAAATTGCTAATTTTTGCATGTTACAATAAATATCCAGATTACATCCACACCGAACATCAAATAGACGTCTATTTTTTAATTCACACACATCTATGATAATTTCCAATAGAATGCATGAAACACTTCCAATAGACACCCATAAGTTGACGTTCTTCTGGAAGCCAGCAAACGTCCATCAACCAGCAAACATCTATTGAACAACCTTTAATGAAAGTCCAATAAGACATCTGTTTATCCTCCATGACGTCCCTGGATATGGTGCATATTCCGTGGACGTCCACTAGACGTACCTGGTTGTGTGCGTTGCTTTTCCCTTTTATGAATTTGGGCTGAGATTTCAGGTGAAAATTCGAATATATTGTTAACGCATGCTCTGCTACGTTTGTGGTCTGAAGAGTCACACACATTTAACACGCATTTTGAAAAACAGGCATGTAACATCATAACAAACTGCACTGTCAGACACCATTTAAATGTACACACCACATCAATGGAGGGACATAAAAATAGGCATATTTTGCTTATATATAAACATTTTAATTGTATCAGAGGGACTTTTTTCAAATGAGTCATGGTCATGTATTGAATATTCTGTCTTCAGCAGAGCTTGAGAGTAATATTTTTCAAATTTGTGCTATGGGAGTGGAAAAGCGTTCTTGTAGATTCACATTAATGTAATAAACTTCAATGGTTTATTTAACTTTGAATTGAATAACTTTATTCTGATTTCGAACTGTTTGCAATTCGCGCGGAAACTCAAAAGTAACAATTCAGGGCAAAAATTATAAGCACCAAGCTAAAAGCGTTTTATTCCTGAGTTTTCATTTGTTATGAATTGATGTTTCATTTAAAAATAATCTAGCAATAAAACTGCTATTATTACTAATCATATAACGAAATATTCATGTGCTTTTGAAAAGAAATGTGTTTCTGTATAAACATTTTTTATGAGTTATGAGTTCAAATTAAATAAATTTAGATTGATAATTCCACTATGAGTTTCGGTGATAATAATTCCACTTTGCAAGAAATGAAAGATTATTTCGTTAAGAAATCCGAAATTCTCACCAATTGCTTAAAATATCGCCCTGCTGATGAGGATGTTGCGAAAAAGTATAATTCACTTGAGGTTGCAATTTCAGAATTACGTGGAACTTTTAAAATAATAAGAGAAGAATTGAGTGCTGGCAGGGAAAATGCTACTGAAATGCAGGTATTAAATTATGTTTCAAAGAAATAATATGTTCATAGTTTTATTTAATTTATTTGTGAAGTCTTCCGATTGTTTTTTAATTGTTCTGAAGTCTTGCTAAATGTTCCAAATATTTAAAAATGTCTCTTAAATGATTTCCTTAATCTTACTATCAACAAATTGTAAATATTGTCATTATCTGTAAGCATTTGTTTTAAGTGACAAATTTTTCATTTGTTACATTTCTTTGATTTAAGTTTTGAAAATTTCATGTTTTATTCATAGTATTTTATCTTCTAAATTAAAATTTATTTTCATAGAATCTTCTGAAAAAAGTGGAAAATCTTAATGAAAGATTGGAACATATGGAAAATAACTTTCCACCTGTACTAAAGCAACCAACAGTTAATCAAGAAAAGTAATATTATTGTTCTTTAATCATAATTATTCATTAATGACTCTAATACAGACATATTATCCCGTAAACCATTTATGTGAATAAAATATTATTTTAATTGTTGCAATTCAGTAACCCCATTCATAAACTATTTTACTTAAGCTGACATTTTATGAGTATTTTTAATGTGTGCATATTTTATATTTGTGAAAGAAAAATTTAAATATAGTTTAAAAGTTATTTTATTTGTTTCATGAAAGATATGAATTAACTGCTTTTTTTCCCCCTCACATTTTGAAAAAAGTTTTATTAAAATTTACCTAATTTGGCTATTTATTAATTTTTTTTATGAAAATAGTTGATGAAATAATACAGTAGTAGCTTTCACGCGAGAACATATAAAGCTAATCAATATAGTTCAGATTTAAAAAAATCTGGCAGTGTTGATACATTGAGAAGGTTTATCGGAACAACTTTGATATATCCCCCCAAAAATTACACGCCAAATCTGGCACTGGCCTACGGACTTTTTAGGGTTGCTGTTTCTTATTTTGGTGTTACCAATTTTGGTTTTTTCAGCTTTTAGGTATTCGCTTTTGCCTAATTTAGTATTTTCTTGTATTTTGTACCATTTTCTGAGTTTTTTTTTAAAGTTTATTATCTATTAATTATTTGTATTTAGCGAGAATCCATCTTGGCAAGTGAAAAAAGGCGCCAAAAACAGGTATTATGGTTGGTGAGGGAAAAAAATTCGCCAAATTTCCGATTTGGGGGGGGGTATATCAAAGTAGTTCCGGTTTATCATCAAAACTTATATACTTATTAATTGTACTAATATTTTATATAAACTCAGTAATCAAGATCAATTTTATCTCAAACTTTAGTTAAGATTTTTAAAATATCATGAACAAATACAATATTGGATAAAAAAAAAAAAAAACTAAAAAATTTCTGATTCAAACATTTTAACAGTTAATAGTATATTACAGTAGATTTTCTTGGTTTTAATTGTTATATAAAATCTAACAAATTAACTAGCTCAGTAAAGCTTAATTGAATTTAGTTTTAAGCAATTTAGTTCAGTATAATGAAATTAGATGTATTTATGATTGCAACAATAACTATTTATTTATGGGAAAACATTTTTAATAATATTAATTTTGCAACTAGTCAGTTTTGCAATTTAAGTACTCTTAATTTTAGTTTTTAATGTTTAATTGTAATATCTGTACAAAAATATTTTTAAGTAAAAAAAAAAAAAAAAAAAAAAAAAAAAAAAAAAAAAAAATATGTATTAAAAAATTTAAAAATGCGATATTTTCTTTTTATCTATTTCTTTTTTAAAAAGAGAAAAGTACAAAAAGAAGCATGATAAATTTAAAGAACTGATGTTGAATGTTGTAAGGGCATTTGTCCAATTATTAGATATATTGTAAGATCCCTAAAAAAGAAAGCCCTTATGTAAAGAGAGCTGAAGACATTTAACAAAGGTGCTCTGCAGTATTCAAATTTATGTGCTTTGAATAGATTATGTAATGAAGTTTTTCATAAATTGACAAGTAGAATCATCTAATATTTCTATTAAATAGATGTTTTTTTAATGTGGCCTTAGGAAAGTAGTTCCAAGGCTTTCCATAAAGAGCTTTAAATGAGTTTTAATGTTTACCTTTTACTAGGACATTTGCTTATCTTTGATCACTGATCTTATACCAATTTAAAACTGTTGGTTTATTAAAAAAATACTGCTTCTGATCAATTTTAAAATACCTAACACTATTTCAGGGGCTAAAAAAATAGTATATTGATCCAATCCTTGCTAACTTTCACTTACAAAAGAAACTAGAATGTAAAAAAGAGTGTTTTTACTTTTTTAAAAAATCAAGTTGAAAACTCTTCTTACTTTGGAAGAAATCTTTGTGCTGAATAAATAAAAAATAATGTTATTAAAATTAAAGGTCTATTGTACTACAGACCTTTGGTTTTAATAATAGACTATTTTATACCTAGGCTCATTATAGACACCTTTATTTATGCTAAAAAAATTAAATATTAGTAATTGTAATCAAGTTCCACAAATGCTTGGTAGGAATATCAGTCATCTCAAGTAGATTTAATTCCTGACTAAAGATTTTAAACTTATTCACTAAAATATTTTCACATATTCAAAGAAATATAGGCACAGATTTTATGTAATCGTTTTGGTAGATTAAAATTTTCGGCAATCAAAAAATATCACCAAGCTCGCACAGATTGCTTTTTTAGGTTCTTTTTTAAATAAATAAATTCACATAACTCTTTCCAAATAAAGGAATTTCTAAATTAAATTTGATTATTAAAAAACAAATAAAATTATGATATAATAGGATTTAAAAACATTTACTTGAATTATCCTAACAAAAATTCTAATAAAAATGTCTATTTAAAACAAGTTATATTAAATATATTATTTCCAAAACATAGAATATTGTTAAATATCTTTAATATTCTCAAATCTTTTTAATGCAATTAGTAATATAAGTTGTCAGAAAACACTACCATCCATACAAGAAGTGCACCGAAAAAATTACTTGGTATCTGAATCAAAATGTTTAAGAATTGCTTCTACTTATATAAGTATTTTCTATAAGTTTGATTATCTACCACTTCTGAGACAATAAAATGTATTTGAAGAGTGAGAAACATTGCTGCATCTTAAGCAATTTTTATCAAGCTTCAACAATTGGTTTTTCATTGGAATAG
This sequence comes from Latrodectus geometricus, assembly GCA_026290005.1. Classification (NCBI taxonomy): domain Eukaryota; kingdom Metazoa; phylum Arthropoda; class Arachnida; order Araneae; family Theridiidae; genus Latrodectus; species Latrodectus geometricus. Next base: position 27,354 of record JAPDSC010105693.1, on the reverse strand, counting down.
TTGTTACCATTATAAACTGTGCAGAAATATTTTTAATATTTATTAATTTAATTAATATTCATTTTAATTCATTCAATTGATCATTGTCTTACATTAAATTTATTACAATTTGTTTTATGAAAAAATCAAAAGCAACACTTTTAGTAATTTCTTTCCATTGTATGCACAACTGGCTCAGGTCCAATAAGATATGTTATTAAGCCAACTCATCACAGTAAACAACTTACCAAAAACACCTGAAATATCAGGCAGCCATACTTTGGTAAAATTGTTGTTAACTCATTTGTAGAGTATAAGATAATCACATTTAAAATGATGATTTCTGTTACATCCTTCATGATCAGCAAATACTGTATTTTTCGCCGTATAAGACGCACTGGCATATAAGATGCACCCAATTTTAAAGGAGGCAAATCTAGAAAAAAAAGATTATGAACCAAATTCTGTAGTAAAATATTTTATATCAACTGTATAAAGTTAACAGCAGTTTAAGAAAAATTTTATGTCAACCATGTAACATACTAAGAGCTATCTTTACTCTCATAAACAGTCAGCAAACAGTGAAAGTAACAAAAATAAGGCTGTCATGTTTTTATTCTAACCGGGCAGCGGAGGGCCATGGTGGGCATTTGTATTTGCCGTATAAGACGCAGGCACTTTCCTCCCCCCCCCCCGATTTTGGGGAGAAAAAGTGCGTCTTATACGGCAAAAAATACAGTAATTTCCTTTCTGCAGTTTGCAATATCTGTCTGCTATATTCTATAGCACATGAGAATAGTTGTTTGGCAACACAGTAATGAAGATTACAGTCTAAGAACATATTAGCATAATTGTTGAAAGGGAGTGATAGTTTTTCTCATTAGTTTGATAGCAAATGCTAGCTATAGTATTTAAACTATGTCAGAGATTATTCTAGATATTAAAATATGTTTCCAATGTTATTTCAATAAGCAGTAAATTAATATAAATATATTTGGAATTAATCGAATATATGTTATAAAACTTGAACAAGAAATAGCATTTTGGGTTTAAAAAGTATTTTGTCATTCAAACATTGTTGCAAATATTTTTAGATTCTTTCATTAGATTACTGAAAATTGAATGTTTGTCAATAGGAAAGTGGAGTGTGCAGCAGGAAAAGAAAATATTCCATGTGATAAGAAATCCAATAAAAGTGTTGCACAAATGCAGTATGTAACACTTAAGGAATTTGAGGCTGTTCCAAAGTATGTTTGGTTATTTTATAATTATGTTATTCTCGAAAAAAAAAATTTTCCAAGATTTTAAATGTTTATGCAAGTAATTTTTAAAATTGATAAAAACTGTATTTTATTCTTAGGTCAAACATGTGACTAATGTAAATTGTTTTAATGACGATAGTTAAAAATTTATTGCCAAATGAATTAAGCATGATACTTTAGGTTAATGTATATTAATTTATTAACTGAATCTCTTAAAATAAATTTTGTGTAAAGAAATTACTAGGTTCATTTAAAACTTTTTTGTTTCAGTTTTTTTTTTTATCACTTTCTTACAAAAGTCACTGCCAAATTTACTTCCCCAGTTTTTCTCTTTCACTGACTTGAATCACCATTACAGATGTGAAAGTTGTTTCAGTTTTAAATCTACTTTAAATTGTAGATCGCAGCTCAGTTAGTCTTAGTTAGGAAAGTTATTGAAAAAGAATAATACAACAACTACCAAATGAAATTGAGTATGGAACGAAAATTAACTGATAAAATGAGAGAGATTATTAGAAAATGGACTCTGATTAATCACAAAATTCATATATAACTCATATGTACTCTCAGCTTCAGTAACATGAAGATTAATTTTTTTGTAAATTAACAAATATGTTGACAGTATGAATAAGAAGAGTCAAAATACTGA
>JAPDSC010105693.1:0-25454 GCA_026290005.1 Latrodectus geometricus | reverse complement strand
TCAAAATACTGAGTAATTAATTAAATGAGCTTTTTTATTAAGTGCTTGAAAAATTTGTAAACTAATCATAATAAAATTTTAATGTCAAAACTTCTAAAAAATACTTCGTTTGATATTTTTAGGTACTTTTTCTTTATATATAATTATATTTTAATATACCTATAGGGTATTTGCTTTTGAATCTAGAAATTTTTTAATAATCTTATAATGGGATGATTTATAGACTTCAATTCTCTTCAATATTTTCATTATACTTTTCTTATTTTCAAACTCTCACTTTGATTTAGAATTATACTGCTATAAATGCAATTCTGTTAATATTCATAAATATTTATGCAGATTTAATGACATGTTTTAATTATCCATTTAAGTATATGCAGTCAAGAATGTTTCAAGCTTACTGTTCAAAAGCTGGCATGTTAGCTTCCAATTTAACAATTCCTAAGGTATAACTGTATACTTTAGAAATTGTCTCTGCCTGGGATGCTTGCTATAGTACTAAATTCATTTCAAACTTAGGACAAAAAAAAGTTATGTTATCATTAAATGCAATGATCATGAATTTATTCACATTCAACATATCACCATATTATTACAATATCTAGGATTTATGCATGCTATGTTGTATAAAATATATTTTTAAAAGTTCTATACATTACAAAACATATGTAATATATATATTCAGCAGAATAAATATATATTTATTAACTATTTTTTGACCAGAATCAAAGTTATCATAATTTTGATGTTAAACATTTATTACATATGTGGAGTATCTCTCTTTTTAAATAGATATTTTTGCTTCAGAATGCATTTCTCTCCATTTGAAGTTACTGATCATTTGTTCAATATTAAAAAATTCACTAATATTTCTTATGAATGAAAATAGTTAGTGACAGTTAAGTAAAAAAAAAATTAAGTGACTTTTTTAAACATTTTTTTCTGTGTTTGTATCAAAGATAACATTTTAAAAATGAAATGCTAACTATATTGTGTGTTTTTAATAATTAGTACAAATATAAATCCTTGGATAGTATTCTAAAATTCTTAATATTTTTCTTATTCTAATTTATTCATTATTTTCTTTCTGTATTTTATATCAAATAAATATATATAAGAAATAACTTAATTTATATATATATATATATATATATATATATATATATATATATATATATAATAATGTTACACTTTTGAAACTAAGCTTGTAGATATTATAAATGCCAATGTTATCTGAATAAATAATCCTAGAATAATTATATTGTAAAATCCCTATAACTGGAATCAAGGTATCTAAAAATATAGCTATTATTGAAAACAATATACTTAAAAAATGAAAGTTAAGTAAACATGAAGTTATGATCATTTATATGAAATAAAACTGCATTGATATTCAGATTCAAATATGTATATCTAATTCAATTCCTGTTACATTGAACTTTAAGGTTAATATTTCACTACTTTTTATAGTCTAATTGAAGACAAAGTATACATAAAGGGTGTATATCATTTTAATATTATTAAAGCAATGCATTGTTTATAGTAGCTTTTAAAAAAATTAGGTAATGTGTTTATTTATAGCTCCTTTTTATATGCAACTAAGGTTTGGATTTAGTTTATAAGAAAAATATTAATGTTGCATATTAATAAAAATATGATGGGGGATTAATCGTCTGCTTGTCCTATATTCTTATGATCATAATTGTTTCCTTTAATCCAAAAAAATTAATGCTTGTTGGAGTTGTATTATATCTGTAAATAATTAATAATTAAAAAAAAAAAAAACCTACAAAAAGACTGAAAGGAAAAGATCAGAAAATATATAAATAACCCATAAGAGATAATTGGAAGAAATAAATTAATAAAATTTATAATTAAAATAAAATTGAAATGAGTTTTTGTAATTTAATTTTTCATCATGAAAAGATTTCTTGTATATAAATATTTGATATATATTTAATGTTATATGATAATTCTGAGATATCTATTTTAAATGTTTGTTGTTCGCAAACCTATTATATCAGAATTTTTCAACCATTCAAAAAATGATTAAAAGTTTCTGTAATAATAGGAAACATTAGTTATTGTGTTTAGTATTTTAGATTGCCTAATTTCTGGAATTTTTCAGTAACTGGCAATTGATTCCATAATAGACAAGTCACAGGTGCACTTAATACTAAAATGAGTAATATTTTACTCACCTTTAATTTCAAGGAATTACCTGCACTGATGTTCACAATTAAAGTTACAATCTAAAACTAGAGTGTTTTGATGGAAAAAAATTGAGTTTAATGTATAGATATTAGATATAATACCTTATACTAAAAGGCATAAAATTAATAAAATTTGTAAATTTAAGCAACATTAAACAAAATATAATGCATCTTATTCTCTCTTCATTGCTTCGTGTAATAAGAAGTGTAATCTCATTGTACAGCTTTTTAAGGATCACAGCAAAATCTTATGATCTTAAGGAGGCTATTAATCAACAATAGTGGCACTAATTTGTATTCTGCCAAAAACATAACAATGATCTGCATAATCTCTTTTAGAGATGCCACAAATGTTCAAGAGATTATAGTCTGGAAATTTTGCTGTACACTCTATATGATGAATACCTTCTGAGACAAAAATTCATTGAGATCTTTTCATTGAAATGTTGAGTAGTATTAGAATGAGATAGATGATTTGTGTAAGAATGGTTTTCACTATTATATTGACATCTTTCCTATGAAACTTACAAGAACATGCTCTATTGATTTCTGGACATAAAATCTCCTGTACATTATTTATCTGCACACAATTTATTGTGGTGTCATTATTGCAAACACATCAACAAAATCTTTAAACTGATACTTAATGATCATATCTTTATAGTATCATATTTTAAAGTTGCAAAAAGATTCTCAGGAGATATTTTTGGACAACCTTGACCATTTTACCTATTAATTATTGCATATGCTTAAAACTATTGTCATAGTCTGAAAACCCTTATGCAAAACTTTCAGCCAATTACAACTTTTGCTTATGAGTGTCCAGCCTATAGACTGCTTATTGCTTATCAATTACAAGTGTTGAGTGAATAACTAAGTTTTAAACAGTGTTAAAAAAATTATACTTACATCATACAGTTTTGAAGATATTAAGGCTTTGCTTTGATGTTTTTAATTAAACTTGATAAAATATTTTTTTCAAAATACTCTGATTATTAATATTAAATATCTGCTAATTGTCTGTTTATTATGTTGTTATGAACAAAAGATATTTATAAGTGAATTTTCTATTTTATAATTAAAAATAAAATCCACCAAATCTATTAATGCCAGTTTTATAATGATTATTGTGCATTGCTTTTTTAAATAAGAAAATATTTTATATTTAGTTACTCTTAGAATTGTTTTCATGTATTTTAGGTACATGAAAGGGCGTATAAAATATGAGCAAGTAAATAAATTTGTTGACGATTTCAATGCTGTTATTGAGAAAAAATATCAGTTACTTAAAATGCCTCGCAAAGAATTGAAACTACCACAGCAACATATTGTTCAAAAATTAAAGTGTCAAGAAAATGACCAAACCAAAGGTATGTTTACAATAATTTCAATTTGCTTAGTTTAACTGAAATTGTAGATCAAATTAGTTTATTCTTAATTTACAGCTGAGAAAATACTTTATTTCACATTTATTGTTACCTATCTGTTCTAAATAAAATCAATGAACATTGTATTCTCATAAATGTTGAATGTAGTTTATTAAGACTAAAAGTCTAAGGAATTATAACATTTTTCTTTGAAACTATTGAAGGCTTTATAAAATGAAAGGTCCCAGTTTTCCTACTTTTTGTCTGTTTTGGCAATAAATACTAGTTTATTTTAATAGATTTGTTTTTGTGAATGCAGTAAAGTGTAAGAGGGCGGTAATCTCCCAAGTGAAATGTCATTCTAGTAAAATGGAATTAAGCATAGTTTTGCAGCTATAATAAGATAGACCAGTTCTAAGTGTTGTATTTTATATAATCAGTTCTTTTGATTCTCAGCAAAAGTGTCTCAGTAGATATATAAATTTAATCCAAGTATATAATAGCATAAATTTTCATTTAATATTGAAATCTGGTTCTTTCTCAAAAGCATTCAGTATTGAATATATGTTCAGTATAAAATACAAATAAATGAATCTGTCTACAGAAATGTTTTGACAGTTTAAGGTAAGATAAATGATTTATTGATTTTGTCTGTATCACTTCTAATTTTTTAAAATATTTATAGGTTCTTTTCATGTTAGTTTATTAAATTGCTAATTTCAGTTCTATTTTGTATGACATGAGAGGGTTAATGTATTTTCAAGTTTGTGCTCTTATATTTTGAAAGCTATGTTTGTTATTTTGTTTTGTTAATAAGTTTAATCAAATAAGCTTTTTTATTTTATGAGCCAAGGTGTATAAATATTATGACAGAAATTAGTTTCAGGTGTTATTTATAAGTCCTACAAACTGATTACACATAAGAAAATTATAATACTTGAGAATGACTTTTTGAAAAAATATTTTAACCATGAAGTAACTATTTTGTGTCACTTAATGTTCTCCAACCATGTCTATGTGTTTTTATGACATGATCAGTATTATGAAATTATTATTCTATTTCCAATATTTTATTCAATTTCAAAAACTTCAATGTTTAAAAATTTGCTGAAATTGCTATCTTTTTCTAAATTAAGCCTGACCAATTCACATTTTCTTGTTTAGTTCTTCAACTTACCAGTTTTGTTAGTATCATTTCATATTCATTTTGTAACCAAGAGTTTAACAACTTCAGGCGTGTAATATCAAATTATTATAAATAACTTGTTGTGATTAAATGACTCACATTAGTATGACTGATGATTAGACAGAATAATCAAAGTTTAGTGTATGTACTCTTTAATTCAAAATTTCATTTTTTTCTAAATCGTGTCTAACCAATTCCAATTATCTTGCCCGACTTAGATTACCAATTTGCCTTAGTGTCATTTTATGTATACTTGAAAGGTCATGTTCTATAAAAATGAAAAATCCATGTGAACAAAGGACAAATTGATTGATTAAGAACAGGATGAATTCAAGGAACGATGACAAGAGAAGGTGAAATAAAATCAGCAGGCTTGGTTTTTCAATCCACTTAGAGGGAAAAAAAAAAAAAAAAATCTCTCAATTTTAACATATTAAATTATAAAAATAATTTTCATTTATATTTATTTATTGATATGAATTAAGCATTATCTATTAAGATTTTATACTAAAATATTTTCATTAATTTTTTAAATATGCTTACTTTAATTAATTTATTATTTCTATGCTTTTAGAATTGAAGTAGAGATTAGAATTCATCAACAAGTTTTTATGTGTATTTTATAGAAATTAACTAAATAGATGTTCTTAAAAATAGTTTTTATAATTTATAGGATTATATTTTTGTACTTCTGAAGATATGAAAGAATATGGCAACATAAGACCAGATAAAGCAACAACTAGCGTAATGACTATTTTGAGGCACTGCATGAAAATGAAAGAAATTAGAAGTCCAGGTCTGATTAGATATGTCATTGTTGTGTAGATATGCCCACCCTGAAAATAAAATTTCAGTGCAGCTTTAATCTATGTTATTGCATTAAAGTAAACTAAAATGCAAAATTTTACATTTAGCTAAATAAAGATAGGAAGGGATATTCATATTCACACACACAATTTTGGAGAACATTCATATGATACAATTTATTAATTGTTTAACTGAATGTTTATTCATGGTCCAAGATGTAATTTTAACAAAATAAAAGACATACCTTTTTATACATATTTGGAATAAAGAATTTAACTTGAGTAGTATTAAATATTTTTTACAAGTTCTTTAATGCTGAATTTTAACTTTGTAACATTTTCAAATCAAAACTTTCTAAAATTACAAGAAGTTATATGTATTTTTATATATTGTGTTGAGAATGAGAAATGTATAGTCAAATGTGTGATTTTATAATTTGTAAATATGTTCTTATTTATATATTTATGTGTGTGATGTAATCTTTTGCTTTAAATCTTGAATTTATGTTATTTAGAATAGAAAATAAGGGTTAATAAATTATTAAAATTAGTTTGTATTTTTATTTCTATCATAATAAAATAAATTTTCTTTTAATATTTTGTATGCTAATCAAAGAATTTTTTAATTCATATTATTTGTAATTTTCTGTATAAACATTTTTAATAAAAATGAGAACTGATCATAAAAATGAGAACTGATTTTCATTAATGTTAGTAAATTTTTTAACTCTAATCCACATAAAATACTCATTTTATTCAATTTCTAAATGAAGAATAATATTTACTAATAATTGAATATTTTTTTTCTTACATATGTGTAAGTAACCAAATATTTTCAATTTGTTATAAAATTTTCAAGTTTATTTTATATTCTTAAGACTGTTTTAAATTATGTAATTCTCATAATATGCAAATTTCTTACTACTAAATTTTAGTAAAACTCTTTCATAATTTTTTTTCTTGTTATAGTGTAACAAAAATAACAATAGCCCATTTTATTTAATTTGAATTTTGCAATAATACTAATATATAAATGTTCTTTCTAAAGATTTTTATTTCTATAGTTTGATTTATATTAATATAGTCCCTCAATAAAGAATGCCCAACATTCCCCCTCTTCCAAAAAAAAAAAAAAAAAAAAAAAAAATTATATCTTTTCTGCAATTTTTGTACTATAGTATAATGCAAATTTTGAATAACCCTATAAAGAATTATATTTGGTACTCTTTATAAAGATTTCTATTATCCTAATTTTTATAATGAAGTCTCAGAAATTTGAAAATTTCAAAACTGAATTTTTTGAAAAGTTTACTAATTGGTTTTCATTACAGCTATGTAGTTTTAAATATTCAAAATATAAATAATTATATATTTACATTTAAATATGTAATATAAGTGTTAAAGAATTTGGCTTCAGTAATTTTGAATTGATAACTTATTATTATTTATAAGTTATCTATTAAAATTAATTTTTCCTTCTAGCCTAATCATTCATTAAATATTTTACATCGATGTATAACAGTTAACTCAAAAGTAAATTTAATACAATTTTTTAAAATTATGTATTTGCAAAATTCATTATGCTTTTCTAAAATAAATCAAAAATAACTAGAGAATAATATTTAAAACTTAAACTTTAAATAATTTATCTGTAAGCACAAAGGTTCATGTTATATAACTAATAATATATTTATTTGAATTTCTGAATAACTGATTTATTGTAATAGCTCAGCTTAATTTTTTCTTTTAGTATGAACAATATAAATTGATTACTGTGAAAATATAATCTTTGAAAATTTTTTTTAATGTTTATAAGTTTAAAAAAATTTTTGTAACTTTTTAATAATCTTAGATTTTACATTTCGTTAATATATGATTTATTTGAAAAAAAAAAAAGTTATGTCTTCGTTTATCTTATCTGTTGTATCAATAGAATATTTGTTACTAATTAAAAAGAAAGATATTCTAAGATTTTGAAATTTTTGCCAAACTTTATTTTTGCTGTTTTGTTTAAAGTTAATATTTCAATAATCGATTAGCATTTAATGTAATAAAATATTCTTTTAAGTGTGGGCATTTTTGCGAATCAAATTTTCCCCTTATTATGAAATACAATTATTTCATTCTTTAACTCTAGTTAATTTTTAAATTTAAAATTAAGTATTTTTTTATAATTTAATTTGCAGTGCAACAAATCCTGTTTGGTATCCCATATTTTCCTTTATATAATCTGCAGTAGTATCTTATATACAAGACCTTTTTTTCATGTAAAAGTAAAATGTCGCATAATATATGACAATATTTCCGGTGAATTTTCAAAAATATATACTGCTTAAAATGTGGTGTCACAAAATAAAAAAAATACAAAGTATGATTAAAAATATAATAAATTGTACTGAGAAATATTTATTATGAAAAACACTATCTACTTCATCGCAAAGTGTGAAACTGAGATGAAAGCCAATATGTCTTATTTGCCAAACAACATTTTCGAATGAAACGATGAAACCTAGGCCTCAAGATAATCTTAATGAAATGCATCCTGATAAGAAGGACAAAGATGTGACCTATTTTCTAGACATAAAAAAAAATTTGAAAATCAGCCAACTTTATCGAAATTATTTTCAGCTTCTAAACTAAACAATGCTGGACTTTGAGCTTCATACAATATATCTCATTGTTGGTTGCAAAAACAGTCAAGTCACATACTATTGAGGATTTAATTTTAGCAGCAGTAAAAGAAATAATAGCCACCGTGCTCCATATACTAGCTAGAGATACTATTCGAAAAATTCCTTTGAGCTACAATTCTGTGCAAAATTAATTGATAAGATGGCTGCAAACACTGAAAAATCATTGTGCAATTACCTGTAGACTTGTGAGTTTACAATTCAGCTGGATGAGTCCACTTAACCAACCAATAAAGCATTGTTTTTGTCATACATGAGGTTTATCGAAGATGTAAAAATATGTCAAAAAATATTGTTTGCTACCAATTTGGAAACAAAATTGGGGATCAAAAGGAAATTTTAGTAATTTGTTGTTCATTGCTACTGATGGCACGCTGGCTATGACAGGGTGTCACAAAAGCTTCACATGCTGCTTAAAAAATGAAGTTCCTGGCGTGCTTGTTGTACATAGTGTAATTAGACAGCATTTGATAGAGAAAAATTTGAACCAACAACTTTATACATCACTGCAATATGTTATAAGAGCAGAAAATAAAATAAGAAGTAACTCATTGGATGAGATTTAGTCAGCTTTGCATAAAGATTTCAACTAATTGCTGCTTCCACACAGAGATGCGCTAGCTTTCAAAAGGTACTTGTTTGACTTGATTTTACAATCTGTGATTGAGAGGAAACACTGAATTGCACGACAACTGCATTGCAACAAAGATGTTGTGTACTTAGCAGATAAGCATAAATTGTTTAATGATGTCTAATTTCAAGGGGACAACTCAAATAGCATTGCCCCTTTCATGTCCATACTGCTTTTATATGAAAGAAATATAGGCATTCAATAGTTTCATACAAGTACAGTATCATTAAAGCTCGATGACTTGCTTGTTTTTTTGTCAACACTTGGAGAATCTCAACATTAACTTCAAGAAATGATTCCAGGACATTTTTAACATGAACATACCAGTTTTGGATGCTTTTTCCAATTTCAACACAGCCAGATCATCTCAGTTAAAAGAACTAATAGATGACAAATATTAAATTCAAAATGTATACTAATAATCTTATCTGCAGAAATCGATTTCGCAACTATATTCAGAACTTTGGTCAATTGTTCAACGATTTCTTATAACATTCCCATCTTCATATTTAGCAGAACATGGATTTAGTGTTTTAACAATATTGGTAACGAAAAATAGAAATCGGCTCCGTTACTAAACGCGGTGACTTACAATTATTTTTAAGTAAAATCGAGTCTAGCAAGCTTATTAAAATACATCAAATTCAGGCTTCTCATTTCTTAAATTAGAAATTTGAGGTCTTTATATAAAAATACTTTTTAATATAAATAAGTATATGTTTTGATTGTTCTCTGAAACTGTCTGTTTACTAAAACTTCTATTCCTCTTTATTTTAAATAAAGAAGAAATTCAGTGCATTTCAATTCCAACAATATTCTTTTTTTACTTATTTAAATCATGTTTTCACCATGCATTATATACATTCTTATTTCTCTGGAGTAGGGGGCTATATTGAAATATTCGCTAGAAAAGGGGGCAGCAGTTCAAAAAAGATTGGGAACCCATGATATAAATAAAGTCAAAGAAATCTGTTTTATTTAGATAAAAGTGTTTAATATAGCAAACTATTTTCTTTTGTGAACTCTCTATATATGCAACATTTCTGACAATCGCTCATTCAGAAACTGCAGAAGTTAATATTCTTAGGTTGAAATTTTACTGCAGAGCCTACCAATTTAACCATAAGTTGTATAAAGTGCACTAGGTTGCAACTAAGATCTTGTCCTGCTTGCATGTCAGTGCAGATATTGCTTATATCTAAAGAGAAAAAATTATTTTTGATTAATTCCATTGAAAATTTAAAAATAAACACTTTAAGAATTTAATAATTTCCCTGAATTTACCATTTTCTAGGAGTCAACTCAAAATCCCAGTAGTTTTTAGGGGAACTTCAATAAATCAATTTCCAAGAATTATATGAATTCTATTTAGCACTATGCATTCTCAGAAGACATATTATGCCCATATCTTTTGAATGAAAATATTAATTTTTCTAAACAAGTTTGTAGTTTGGGCAAGTCAAAACTTTTTAAATAAAACAAAGCTAACTTGTTTTGAAAGGCCATTATATTTTTTCATCCATGAGCATTTGAACTTAAAAAAATTAACATAAATCAGTTTGAAACCAATAAATTCTCAGATAAATATTATCAGATCAAATACAATATCTAAAATTATGATGCATATTTGATACATTTAAAAAGTATATGTTGATGGCCAATTTCTTAACAAAGAAATTGGATTCCAAAATGTTATAAATGAAAGGCTGGAGATATCTTTTCTCAGATATAGAATGCATAATTTGTTTAAAGTTGTGGAGCTATTGTAGCATAAAAATATTAGATATATGAAATTTAATTATGGTTTTTGTCGGAAGATTTTGTAATCTTAACTCTTTTTAACAATCGTCTCAACACAATGAAAAATTTCGTTTCCTGCTAAATTTAAAACTTATGGATGTATTTGACAAGAATTAGTAACAAAGTAATCAACTTTATTGCCTAAAAAATAAAAAGTTCATGGTGATTCATAATAAAATTCAGAAGAACCTGCAAAGTTATTGTAAAATATTATATATACAATAAAAATTATTAATGATCATATTGAAAAAGAAGCATTTGCAGTATAAGAATTTAATAAGAAAATAATGAGTACTAATTGCAGTTTCCTTTTAAAACGAATGAAGAACACTACAAACTTATGTATTAATTATATAATTTTAACTTACAAAGTAAAAGGTTTCTCAAGCATGCCTTGTTATACAACATAACACTAGCAATAAGAGAAATAAGACAACTACATATAAAAAATGGATTTATTTTCCTAAAGGTCATAATTTAATGCTTTTTCTGTTTGACAATATTTTCATATTTAGATTTGCTTCTATACCATAACAAGAAAGGAATACCAAGAGATGGTAATGTCATCACAGCAAAAGCAGCCCAGTCAGTCTGAAATCAAAAAAACAACAATAAATAAAAAAGTATTAACAGTAGACAATTAACATTATATACTAATTAAAAAATAAAATTGTACACTAACCATATGAGGAGAAAATTTTCTATCAAAATCTTTTCCTAAAATAATAACAGCTTCACCAGGCTCTGTTGAATAAGATACCTATAATAAATAAATCTTTAATGCAGAAAATGTATGCTTATGATTAAAAATATAATGTGTCTGAGTTTATTCCTAATTCAGTTATCTCTTACAAAATAATTTAAGGTTAATGGAAAGTGCTTTATATAAAAAAAAAAAAATGAAAATATTTGCAAATATATGAATACATAAATGTCCACAAGAAATGCATTAATTTTTTCCATCAAAATTTCTTATTAACCATTTTAGAATGTAAATGAGTTTCGAATTTAAAGTCTTTTTTATTGCAAATGATTTATATTTTAAAACATTCATCAATATTAGTTACTACTTAAGCTTTTCAAGTTCAGTTGAAATAATTTTTTTTTTTAGTTAATCATATTTCTACATAAGTTAAAATGAAACAGACATCCTTAAGAATCTTTCAAATTTAGAACGTGAAAGCATAGTTAAATACCCACTATTTAATTCTAAATCTTCAACACATTTTTCTAAATGAAATTTAAGATACAAAATAACGTTTAAACTTGAATTAACTGGGACAAAATTTTTAATTAGTTTATAATTTCATAATAAGGAATATTATTAATATGTTATTCTAAGACACCTTGCCAAATAGCTAAGAAAGAATTTTTTTGATAAAACAAAAACTTATAACTTTAAAGTTGCATAAAGGTAAAATCACAGATCTCTGAAAACTTCCTAATTACACAAAAGCAAATAATGCATTACTCAAGTTTATGATATATCTCTGAAATTCAAAAGTGCATAAAATCTCTCAAGTTCAAATCCATGTATAAAAGATGTATAGTCACACTGACATGATTCCCTCACCCATGAAAACAAGAATAGTTTAAATAAGATAAAGAGTAAGAAGCATAGGAAATGGAATAAATATTTGACAGTTAAGTCATGTGAACAAGTTAAATAAAAAAAATCTCAAAGAAATCTTATATAGAAGAAAAAAAGCAAAATATGTTATCTATCCCAAACTACAAAATTGTATATAAAATACAAATTTAAAAAAAGGGGGGGGGGAATGGACAATTACTGGCTGCTTAACAAAAATCTCACAAATGAGCATTAATGAAAAAATCTTCCACTATTTAAACTAAGCAACAAATCAATCAAATAATTCTAGGAATTCCCAGGAGTAAAATTTTTTCATAAAAAGTAGATTTATACATGGAATAAATATACCTTTACCATAATTTTTAGCTAAATATTACATACTTTTTTATCATATTTTTAAATAATATTTTCAAAACTAATATGAATACTTTTCATTTTAACTAGGAATATTTAAAATTAATTATCACTTCAAATGCATTGCATAAATTTTTATCTATAACAGAAACATTAACACTTAAATACACAAAACTTTTTACATTAATTACTTAAATACACTATACAATATATATATATAAATATATATATTTCAAATTTGTTCTTGACTTCTTTCTATAAATTATTGTGTACTTAAAAGACATATTAAACAAATTATTTTCAAATAAGAAAACAAAACCATGATGACAAAAAATAAAAGCAAGAGACATTATAATGCAAATGAACATTTAAACTATTTTTCTCTATTTATTAATTTTAAAAAAATTAGTTTTTTTTACTCAATTATTTTTAAAATATTTTTACACTTATTCTTTATTGGCTTGATACCCAGGAGGATGGGGGAAGCTCAGCCTTTTTCAGAAATCTTCACAAAGAATTAGCTTTTGACAATTATTTTCTAATTCTTACCTTCAAAATTTTTAGATATTTTGCAAACAATCAAACCATCTCAATTGTGGTTTAAATGCAAGGAATATTTCCCATAGTCTTTGTCAAGATTTTCTCACAGCAACAATCAGGCATTCTGCCCAGGTCCATTTAAATATGCAATTTCATAAAATTTACATCTGGTTAGTTATTAATCTTACAGAGGTCTAAATTAGAGCTTCAAAGGTCCACCAAGGCACAGCAAAAAATCCTCAGCCATTATGTGTGACTATGTTTTTTATGCTAAATCAGGACAGGACTTTTGAAAAGAAGCCTGGAAAGATAGGTTTATTCTTTTATGTATTTTAGAAGTGTTTAACTTTGCTAAGTGACTAAGTTGTAAATGAGAGGACAAATATTTTGTTTCATATTGTTAAGTAATATATTTCATAGTAGGGAAGCTTAATACTCATGAAATGTAAAAAGAATTAGTGGTAAAAAAACAGTTATCTAATTTTTCCACACAATTTTTTTCAAGTCTGAGTAACTTAATATATATTATAGTTTTTTTAAATTAATATATTTTTACATAATACCACAAAAATGAAAACAGTAGCTGAAAGCATTTTTATAAAAACTATATTTTAATAACTCATAATACCAACCTGAATTTCTTTGCTATCTTCTGATGGATAATAAGTTACTTCTGCTGCTGTAAAGTTATATAGACCGGTCCTTTTTGCCTTGTATATAATAGTATGCGAAATATTGCTATTTCTACAAGAAGTTAAGTATAATATTAAAAAATGATTACAAACTTTTTAATGGAAAATAAATTCTTATAGATATTATATTTTGGAAAAAAAAAACTTTACAATCTTGAAATTTCATTTTAAATAATAAAACTTTAAAATTTATCTGAACTCTACAGAACATTATTGCTGCTTTTACAAAAACACTATGAAAAATAATGAAAGATTCTTAAGAAAAATGATCTTTTAAAAAATTGACATTTAAATAAATTTTTAAAAATTACATAATTAACAATAAACTTTTTTAAACTTAAATTCTATAAACATACATATACTAATATCTTAGATGTAAATTCACATTCTGATATATTAGAATATGCCAAACAAATATTAATTTTAATATATTACTACAAATTATTGGAATGCAACAAGTCTTTAGGCAAATAACCAATATTGAACAATTTATACAAAATTTTTTTAGATAAATATAATTTTGAATTACTAGAAAAATGATGATATGATTATTCTATATAATATTACTAGAAAAATTGAATAAATACTTGCTTATTTTAAATGTATAACATTTTTACCAACAAATAATCATGAAAAATTTATTACATAGGAAATCATGGTCATTGAAATTATCTTTTATTTCCAATTTCCTATTGCTAAAATTAGTTTTTAAAGTCATTGCGAAATAATCTAATTATTGGAAAGTTGAATCAATACTATTACCATATATCAATTTAGCAAAATTACATATGCTTGGGAATTTTATTTTTTATTATAAAGATAAAAAATTTTAATTTTTAAAAATTAAAAATAGTGAATTTTAATGACATTGTTTAATAGACCACAACAAATTACCAATGATTTGCAGTATTTTTCACGAAATATATTTTCTTTAATATTCAGATTAATCAAAAAATATTTTAAACTAAAATTCACTGAACAAATAAATGTTCAGTATATACCAAGAGATGATGAAAACTAGTATTTTTACATAATTTTGTTGGACTAGTTGCTTTTGTATTCACATATTAAACAAAATATAATCTAAGAACCTAATAAAAACAAAATAAGAATCTATTTCACACAGTATTGTTATAAAATAAAATGGCATATAATTAAGATAATTGATTTATATTAAGTAATCTACATGAATATTTTCTTAAGGATGGTTTCTATAAATACTTTTTTTGAAGAAACATAGCTTTTAGTTTCAACATCCCCAATTTTAAATAATTATACGCTAAGTCTTGAATTTTAATACCATATTTTCTTCTACATATTTAGCTGTGCATTTTTTTATATAAAAGAAAAGGTTACATAATCCATATTGATTATTTTTTCATCCAAAATATATACTGCTGATAAGGTAATCACATGAAATAAAAATATGATTAAAAATATAATAAATTGTTCATTAAAACACTTGTTGTGTAAAACACATGCTTGAATCCACCTTGTCACTAAGAGTGATAAACAGGGGCAAAAGCACACAATCAATCATCAAGAACAAATATTCCAAAAAGATTTAAGTAAAACCTATCACTTTTCAGTTTTTAATAACTTTCAAAACAGGGTTATATATATTTTAAAAATAAAATATATTTGTTACATTAATAATTGAAAGAAATGGATATTTTCGAACTGCACATTGGATACACTTTCTTTTGTACTGCTCATGCTTTATCACCTAACATTAACATGTTTGTCACCAGTTTTCAGTCTTTTCTATAACTTTTAATTTAAAATCTAACTAATCTAAGCCATGTAACTTAGATGCTTTAATTTCTACTTCATGATATGAGAACTTGAATATTTTCAGAACATAATGACTCAGACTAAAACAAAATGTGAAATGATGTCAGACAAGTAATATCATTCTGATGAAAACAATTCATTCTTGAGTGCAATTGAACGAAATTGATCATAGCTGAAATAAGATAGCCAAGTCAGCTATTTGTTATTTTATAAAATATAAACAGTATTTCTAAAGACTATGCAATTTTCTACTGGAGAATGTTTTTCCGATTATCCAAGGTGGACAACACACAAAGAAATTAATTTTTTTTTATTCAACTTATTGACTATTCATAAAAATATGATATATGAAAATGTAACATTGTACAAATGCTTACTCCCTTTCTATTTTATTACTATTTTGCTCAAAGCACATTTTATTTCAATTATGCATAGAATTTATAAATTCTAAATTCAGAAACTAATAGTTAAACAATAAAAAGAGAACCTAAAACTCTAAAAATCATTCCCATCATGTTTTTGAAATCAGCATTAAAATTAAAAGATTATGGAAATCACTAAACCATAAGGAAAAAATGATAAGTATTTTATAAATTTAAATACAAGAGAAATATATTACTGTAAATTTTTATATTGTATGCTTTAAAAAAATTTTTTTTTACTAGTTTAATTTTAAAATCACTTATCAAAGTTCCCATTTTAATTTCAGGGAAGCTTACTAAATAATATAAAGAAGCTTTTAACTTTGATATTAGTAATTTTCAGTATAACAGTTTTTTTGAATTTACATAATCCAGACAAAAATTTAATTAAAAATGTTTCCCAATTAAGATATTAAAAATTGGATTTTTGGTTTGATTTTTTTACTGGCTATTTCTTATTTGATAAGCCTTTAATAGTTTCATAGCAAAAGATGATACAAATAAATGCAATAATGCTGCATGCAATGTGTTACAGACCAAAACATTTTTGTTCATCTAACTATATGAATACTGTTCTTTAATATATGCAACAATTATTTATTTTCTTATATTGTTTTTATGATGTAAATTAAATATATTATACATTAAGAAAATAAACTTGATAGCCAATCTTTACAAAAAATTAAAACTAAAAATTTCTTACATTAATTTTAAAATTTTTTTAAGATAAAAGCATTTTCTTGATTGTATTGAAATATAAATATTTTATATTTAGTAACTTCAAATCTGATTATAATCAAAAAGCAAATTGGTCAAAAGAACTCCATTATTTGATTCTTATAATAAATTTTAAAAAGTGAAATAATGTTTATTGGATGAAAAGGATACGCTACAAGTCTATCAATTCTCAAGGTAGGAAATCCAACAGCTAATTCAAAATCTTGTTCAGGAAAACTATTATCTTTCAATTGGACATTCACTGCAGCACTGGAGAAACAAATAATTATATTAAAAAATTTAAATCTAACTATTTTTATAAAATAAGGAATTCTTAACTAAAAATATAGAATATTTAAGAAAATATTTATAAAATTTAGTAAATACTTTATGCAACCCACTTAAGCTGAAATGTGAAAAATTTCTTAACTTCAATATTGAATATTTACAGAATGTAAGACTACATAATTTATATAGAGTTAAGCAATATTTCTAAGATATCAGTAAGCAACTTAATATTTGGGTAGTATAACAAATAAATCAAATTTCATTTTTATAAAGTAACAAAATAGAAATCAAAATAAATCCAACATTTTTACACCTTTGGCACATATAATAAAATGCTGAAAACTTACAATCTTTTATTAAAAATTTAAGTATTAAATAATATACATTACATAAAAATACAAAAAATTCTACTATATTTTTAAAAATGTTTAATATGGATGATTATTTTGCCTTCTTCTAGTGAGTTCTTTCTACTCGCTTTTCAAGTTCATATACAAAATCAAATCTATTAACATTATTATCTGTTGCAGAAATAAATATTTTTTATAGTGTTTATTGTAGAAACTACTAGTGCACCAGCAGATACACTATAACCTTGTTGCCATCTTCAAAATCACAATCTTCCCAAACTCAAATTGATCAAACTTTCGGCTCAGATTTACTGTACGGTCGCTCTTGGCGCGATTTTTCGAAGTTGGCGATAAATTGCCAAGTATGGTAACCCTACCAATTCTGACCAATCACAGATGAGGATTTCCGAACATTGAAAAATGGGAGATTCTGACAACCCTAATCGAACAATGTAAGCGCCATTTTTAATTCTTCGTTCACCACGTTGTTTGTGCCGGCAATATTTTTTGAATTTTTTTCTCTTGCTCCCTCGTTCGCTTTGTGATATTTTTGTGATGGCTTCTGGATGGGGAATGTCTGAGGTAAGTGCAAGAATGTTTGGAATGGATGATGTTATGTGGTATGATGAGAATGTGAATTTAAGGTATTTGTATGGTTTGGATGAAAGGAAAGAGACTTTTGATTTTTGTATGAAAGCTGGATTGATTGCAAGTAAATATGAATGTTGTAAAGATATGAAACTGGTTAAAAGGAATGATATAAGTGATGGTTATGAATGGAGGTGTGCATCTAGGGTGAAAGGAGAAGTGCATGGTGTTAAAAGGAGTGTGAGAAAGGGTTCTTTTTTTGAACTGAGTAGAATGACGATGAATGAATTTTAGTGCAAGTTTATATGTGGGTGAGTGAAAGTAAGACTGAGTTTAATATGAAAGAGAGCAAATGTTCTTCGAAGACTGTGTGTGATTTTCGTTCTTTTTGTCGAGAGGTGTGTGTGGAAGAGATGATTGAAAGCAGCGTGAAACTGGGTGGAAGCGGTGTGATTGTTGAGATAGATGAGAGTAAATTTGGTAAGCGAAAGTTTAATAGAGGTAAACGTGTGGAAGGTAAATGGGTGTTTGGTGGAATTGAACGTGAGACTGGTAAATGTTTTATGAAAGTTGTGAATGATAGGACGTCTGAAAGTTTGTTGAATGTAATAAATGAGTTCATTCTTCCGGGTACAACAATAATTTCAGACTGCTGGAAGAGCTACGATTGTCTTTCTCATGAAGGCTTCGTACATCTGAAAGTAAATCATAGTCTGAATTTCAAGGACCCGGATACAGGTGCCCACACAAATACCATCGAGGGAACGTGGGGAGCAGTAAAACGAGCAATGGCGTCGTCGAAAGCCAAAAATGGCCTCGACTATTATCTCGCAGAATATGTGTGGAGGAAAAAAAACAAGCATATGTGCAACAAATTTTTGGCTTTCGTCGACACCATTCTCAAAGTATATCCTCCGAAAACAAAAGACTAAGCAATTGGTGGAAGAAGAGAGGTATGTTTATTATTAATATTTTTTTATGATGTTTATTGTTCGTTATTAACGGTAATGTAATTATTAAAATTAAATTAATTTTAGTAATTTAGTCGTCATTTTTTTTAACATGCAATATTCTGTTTATTTTAAAACCTCGCTTATAAATATTGGCGAGGTTGGCGACATTTTTGGCGATTTTTTTTAAAACTTCGCCAAGAGCGACCGTACAGTAAATTTTTACCAAACTTTCTACCAAAAATGTTAGCAAGTTTATTTTCATTCCTACCTGGCCCGGTTTATTTTCAAAATGGAGAAATCTTTAACTTTACAATTTATTTTCAATTTCTCTTATTTAGAAAATAAGATCACTATCTTCTTCACTAACTTTTTCCTCGTTGGTTTGGAAGAAGTCAGCTTTTCTGAAGTTGTTGCAAAGGAGTAGAAAGACACCTCTTTCCACTATGGATGAACTCCAAGCACAAGACCAGAATTCATAGTTGACAAGATAAGTCTTGTTGCAAGAGAAGACATTGAGGAAATGCAAAAATAACATTCACAGATCAATGACAGCTTCAAAAATTGTAAATGACTGGAAAATTTTAATTTCAAAAGTGTAAAAGTGGGATGATTTAACATGATAAACATAGAAAATTAAAGGGATAAAAAAAAGAGAATTTGGTGTACATGGCGGGAAAATGTTAAATCCAGGAACATAAAAGTAGGGTTGTACTATATTTAAATAGAATTTGCATATTATTTCATACATAGATATTAAATTACAAATGAACTTTTATTTTGAAAAATATTTTACTGCACTTCATACAATTTTGATTAAATACTGCAAGCTGAAATTATGCTAATGTTACCCAAAATTTAATCATTTGCACATTTTAAAGTGTATATATATTAATTGTGTATTCATAAAATAACAATTTTATTATTTATTAATTTTTACATTAAGAACTACGGATAGATAAGCAAAAAAAATTACAATATACAACAAGACCTAAGGATAATAAATATTAAATAGGTTTGATGTTTTACTAGTTAATACTAGCTTTGCAAAATAAAAATAAATTGCCATTTTTTCTCAATACTTTTATATAATAGCATATCATTATACTTTATGATTTGAAGAATTAAATAAAAATAAGGAACATTAATTAGATTACACAGAATTAGAAGAACTAATGCCTCACATTGCAATTATACTCTTTTACATTGTTTAGCAATACTAAATAAAATATACAAACTTTTATGATTCTTAAATGATAAAAACTGATTTTCTATAACAAATTACCTTTTCATGCTTAAAAATGATATTATTATACAATAAAACAATATGAAAGATATTTCTGGCATAATTTAAAGAGTTACTAAAAAACACTTCATATATAAGGAGATATATTTTTAACTTTAAAATAAAGATCCAGAAATTAATTCTTCTGTTAATGTTATTCGGTTTGAAAAAAAGACAAAAAAACACGATTAGAAATCTACCCAAATTAATTTATAACTACAATAACCTGAAAATTAAAGCATAACAAATTATAACATAAGCTTAGAAGTCATTTATTTTTAAGTATACTTATAGTAAAAGTGTACATGAGGCAATTTGTAGTCTTAGAAATGAGCAATATATAGTTTTATACCTTCCTCCAACATTATAAATGTTATAATCTGCAACGAGGTCTCTTCCCTCTACTAAATATTTATTGAGAAGTCTTTTATGGACGAGCAATCTAGCTTGACTTTCTTCTTGAGCAAATGCGATGCACAAAGTAGCGAGAAAAACGAAAAGTATACAGAATTGCATCTAAAAAAATATTTAATTATATGCAACGATTTTATAATTTGATCAGTTGAGATGAACACAGTAAATTCACTATAATACATCATATATAAAATATAATTTGATAAACTTCCATTTGAATAAAGGATCGCAACAGATAATCACTACATTTTATAAAGATAAAGAAAAACTATTTAGTAAAACCTATTACCTTGACAAATGAGATTAAACAAATATTTTTCTATGAAAATATCAGAAATATGATTATAATTAAAAAACGTGTTATTTCAATTTACAAAATAATCTCATTGCTATTACAAATTCTTCTTATGATAACAAGCAGCCGGACACGCTACACTCGACGTGGAATGAAAACCGAAAACGATAACTGTTGCCATACTTTGCAAACAAAAAATTCAATTTACTGATTAATGAGCTGATGTAAAATTAGAGCATGCTTATCATATTTTCTCGAGAAAACATATCATGACTCATCATCTAGAAGCATAAGATCAAATAAATATGATAATTTCATTCATTTGTCAGATCTTACCATGCCGTTTTTTGTTAGCACATTTATTACACATTCCTGTATTTTTAAAACGCTATAATTGTAGCTTTTACATTAATTATAAGCTCGTCCTATCTATGTAATAAGTACCTGTGACAGATCTTACAGAAAAATATACGAGGGCTACAAATGCTTTGTGCTCCCAAAAATAACCATAATAACAAAGATAGAAAAAGAAAACATTTGTACTTATTAGAAGACTATGAACAGCAGTAATGCATTTCGGAATATGGGGGCAAAATTATAGGCTTGCCCCATATTCCGTAACGCATTGAAAATAGACCTAATTTATAACTAAACTAAAATTGCAAAAATCTAAGGTCTTGTTCAGGCAAACATGAAAGTTGATTTCTTATCTAACGTAATTTTTTCATCAATTGGAAAGGTAAATTCAATTTTTCATCATGATATTTTATTTAAAGCAATATCTTTATTATTTTGCTTATTTTTAATGCATCGTTTCGTTAGAAATATTTTTTAAAATTATAAATCTTATAAATTGCTAATGATAATGATAGATTAATAACATTTTGTATAAGATAAATTTCCAATCTTAAACAATATAGTTCGAATTTCCGATTCATTTCCCATGATTCCAAAAGTATCTTTTGTGGCTAGAAGATGCTTCAAAAAAGCTTATTTTGAAATATTTAAACTTATCGACTTCTTATTTCTTTAATGTTACAAATTTTTTCAATCATTATGATTAGAACCATTTTTTAACACAACGTGCCTCCTTGGTGGAATAACTCTTTGGAAATTGAAAGGGCAAATGTTAGAAAACTTTTTAACAAAGCAAAGAAACATGGTGAATGGGACAACTACAAGAGAGCACTCACTAACGATAACAAAAATGTTAGGAAAAGCAAACAAGAATCCTGTAGAAAGTTCTGTGAAAAGGTGAATTCAATCTCTGAAGGAGCTAGACTCCAAAGGATCCTTAGAAGGGATGAACCTATAATGGTTGGAACCTTAAAGGATGAGGATGGCAAAATTGCTAGTACCGGAAAAGAAGTAATGAAAGTAATGGCTAAAATTCACTTTCCGGGAGCCATTGATATTGATAGCAACGAAGGGCAGCATTTCATTGGTTTTGTAAAAAGAATTCAGAGAAATCAATGGACTTATGCTAAGAGCATTATCAATCATTAAAAGTCAGGTGGGCTATTTCCACCTTCAAACCTCTCAAGAGTCCTGGAACTGATGGAATCATGCCTGTAATGATCCAGAAGGCAGGGGATCTTATTATCCCTGTGCTAACTAGAATATACAGAGCTAGCTTAATACTGGGATGTATTCCAAAGTTATGGCAAAAGACTAGGATTGTTTTCATTCCTAAACCTGGAAAAAACTATGACCAGGCTAAGTCTTTTAGGCCAATAAGCTTATCTTCATTCTTTCTCAAAATTATGGAGAAAATCATTGATAGGCACATCAGAGACTACCTGGGTAGTAATAGTCCCTTGCATAATCTACAGTTTGCCTACCAACCTCGCAAATCTACAGAGACAGCGTTACACAAGCTTGTATCTAAGATTGAAGACACCCTGGAGAGAAAGTAAATTGCCTTAGCCGCTTTCCTAGATATCCAAGGTGCATTTGATAACACCTCTCATTCATCCATCCTTAATGCCTTAAGGCAGGGATGGGGAAACGTTTTTGATCGCTGGCCAAAAATCGAAAAAATAAAGTTTGGCGGGCCAAGAAGAATTTTTCTAAAATTTTAAAACAATATACAAATATTACAATTTAATATATTATTGAGATGAATGAAATTGCGATTTCATTTTTAAAAGTTCCTTATATTGAGGTTGGAAGTAAGATGTACTGATTCTAAGGAACGAGGCTAAATGCTCATCTGTCATTCTACTTCTGAAATAATTCTTTCTAAGGTTCATAGTTGAAAACACTTGTTCACATATATAAGATGAAGCAAACATAGCACTGATTTTCTAGGCATGAGATATTAACTTTGGGAAACTTACTTTCGATAATGATTAGTAAAACTCTAACTTTGGCATATTTAGAAACAATTGCTTGAGATGATTGTTAGATTGCAACTCAATTAATTCAAGCTTCAAATCTGACCTCACTGCTTCACAATTTACGTTGAATGGCATGGTAAAAATATCCAATTCTGCTTGAATGGCACTGAA
Source organism: Latrodectus geometricus (assembly GCA_026290005.1). Classification (NCBI taxonomy): domain Eukaryota; kingdom Metazoa; phylum Arthropoda; class Arachnida; order Araneae; family Theridiidae; genus Latrodectus; species Latrodectus geometricus. The sequence goes on along the minus strand of JAPDSC010105693.1, from coordinate 1,971 downwards.
ATCTTGAAATCTGCGTTTGAACTCAAAATGCAGTTTTTTCAAGCTATCTTCATAATTCTTAAGGTTCTCTTCATTTACTTAGGTTATTGAATTTAACCTCGGGAAATGAGATGAGTCGTTCTTACCTAGCTGCCCAGCAAACATTAAGTTTTAGTGTAAAAGCTTTGAGATGTGACCAAATATCGTCGATAAAATGATTTTTCCCTTGCATCTTGACATTCAAGTTGTTCATAAGACAAAAGATATCTGTGAAAAATGCAAAGTCTGAAAGCCATTTTGTATCTTTCAACATTTCGCACTCCGCAGAACATTGTTTCTTATGGAAGAATGACACAATGTCGTCTTTCAGCAGCCAAACTTGCTCGAAAACACTTCCTGCACTAAGCCACTTTACTTTCGTGTAGTACAGTACATCAGAGTATTCAGATTGCACTGACTGAAGAAAATCTCGAAATTGCCTGTGAGTAAGCCTAAGAGATCAAATAGTATTTACAAGCTTCACGACTGTTTCAAGCACGGGTTTCATATTCAATGCAGATTCACACAGAGCATCTTGGTGTATAACACAATGTAGAAAAACAACATTGCTCCTGGGATAGTTTTGACTAAAGAGTCCAAGAAATCCAGATTTTTTTCCTGTTATATTTGGTGCTCCATCGGTCGTAATATTACATATATTTGTTATAGGCGCTTTCAAAGTTAAAAGCCCTTCCTGAAATTCACGAAAAATATCATATCCCGTTGTAGTTCCCTTTAAAAAACGCATGCACGCCAGTTCCTCAATAATTTCAAAGTTCTCATCAACACCTCTTATAAATAATACTAATTGAGCAGTATCATTTATATCTGTTTTCATCCATAGCAATGGAACAAAATTTAAACTGGCCAATCTTCGATTCTAATTGTGATGCCAAATTTTTATCAATGGCTTCTATTCTAGAAGTCACCTTTTTTCCAGATAAGCTTACAGTCTCAAAATTATTTTTCTTGTTTGGACAAAAAAAGATCACAAACTTGGAGCATGCATTGTTTAACGAACTCCCCATCACTGAGAGCTTTATTATTTTTAGCAATATTGTATGCTACAATGTAACTGGCATGTGTAGCTGCTTCTTGAATACTGTTTACCTTCTTGAAAAAATTTTGCCGGCCTGATAATTTTTTACAAAGAGTTTCTGCATTTTTTTGTTTTTTAATATTCGGACATTGTTTTGTAATTGAAATTTTTATGCTTCGATGTGAAATGACGGGAAATGTTATATTCTTTGAAGACTACAACAGCTTCATTGCAAATAAGACAAACTGGTTTATCTTTTACAACTGAAAAAAAATATTTCCTTGTCCATTCATCATTAAAAGCGCGGCATTCTGAATCAACTTTACGTTTTTTAGTAGCCATTTGGGGGTTAAAATATTTTACGAATAACCCGAATAGTTTAGATATTTTACGAATAAACGAATAGTGAAATTATTAAAAGTATAGCTACGCTATACTTTTAATAATTTTCACCACTATATATATATATATATATATATATATATATATATATATATATATATTCACAATGACGCTATATGTCCACAATCTTTCAACACGCAATCAATAATATTAGAACTCGCGCCAAAAGGAAAAACCGCTAGATGGAGCCTAAAATGCGCAGTCTGCCGCATGTGAGGTCTAATTCACCTATATTGAATTCCCATATGTCTGCTCCACAAGAAAAAGATATCGCTTGTTGGCGCCAATCTACACAGCTATAACTAACAAATAACTTCCGCTTTTCACACTTTACCGATTGAAAACTGCCTGTGTTTGCTATTTCCTTTGATTTAGGTTTTGAGAGAATGTAAATAGAGAATGTAAACAGATTACCATCTCTTTGAAAAAAAGGAAGAAAAATATAATATTTAAACAAAGTAGAAATATAACAAAGTAGATATATAATATATGAATATTTCTTTTAATTTGCC
>JAPDSC010105691.1:0-10637 GCA_026290005.1 Latrodectus geometricus | reverse complement strand
TCCTTGTACCTAGCCCTGAGTTGGGCTCTACCAGTTACATGGAAGCAGCCAGGAAGTCTTCACAATTTAGAAGCAGGGACCAAGAAGAAGACTCCTTGATACTTGGCTAGAGGTATCATTTCACAATGAGGACAATGCGACCACGACATATTTAACGTGTCCCAGACGTCATTAGCAAACACGAGGGATCTTTTGTTAGTTCGGGATTCGAGCTCACTACCTCCCGATAGCGCGAACGAACGACCTAACCACCCAGGAACAGTCTAACCAATCGGAGGAAAGAAAAGTGCTTATTGAACCGCATCTAATTTCTCCAAATGAACACACAACTACTGATATTAAATATTATTACGAATTGATAAATGTCCACCCACATCCAGTCTAGTGGTCAGCGTGCTTGACTGCGTATAGGGAGGTTTTGGGTTCGAATCCCAGTTCTGGCATGTACTTTCTCTTTCTTTCTCTCCTGTTTGTGTCTTTTATTTGTATGAATGGTTGCCTACCTTATAAATGGAATCCTATGGCATGTGTGTATTGAGGAAGTCGGACGCGACACCAAATTATGGTTTAGTTGATAAAGTGGAGCGGTGCATCCCATATTGCCAAACCTGGCTGGCACTCGACAAAAAAAAAATAAATAAATAAAAAATTTGTATTGTTTTCTCAATTCCGCCTTAGAAATTGTCCATTTTTAAGTAAGCCCTAACGTCTCACAAAAGAAAAATGCTTTTTTGAAAGAGAATCAAACTGACGATTGTATGGTTCGATTCTAATCTTCAGCTTGAGTGTGAATTTAATTCCTTTCTTAGGTAAGAAAGTTTCTGCTGTGATTCTTTATGTATTTTTAGCAATTATCTCACTCAATAAACAATTATTTATACAATTATCAAAAAATTTATCCAATTATCTTATTTGTATGTCTATACTGAGTTAGTTATCAAGTTTTAAGATTTATCACAAAGTGAAAAATTAAAGGACTAGCTTAAAAGGTATTAAAATGATGAGAAATCTATTGGGAAAAATGCTGCAGGAATACGGTTGCAGTTAAACGCTTTTTTGAGATATTTTTAGGGGGTAACTCCCTTTAAATTCATGTGAATGAAGTATTATTGCGATAAAAAAAATATATTTAAACATCAGGTGTTGATAATTTCTAAAATTAGAAAAAAGTGATTCAGTGTTGCATTTATTATATTATTTCACGTAATTTCAACATTTTCATGCTAAAATCATTTTGCTATAAAAAGTATAAATAATACTCTTTCATAACCGCTTAATATCTATCGTATTTTGATCGATGGTAATTAAATGTTCATTCATTCATACATTTAACTATCAGTTTCGAAACTGTTCTAAGAAATCGATTTCTAATCAGCCAACATTCCCAAGACCCCATTGTTTAAATAAAGGAAACGCAAGAAAACGAAGTGCCGAAAGTTAAAACAATTTCCTTGAAAAATTAACTTTTTATGTTTGTTTACTTTCCAACTTGGGAATCGTTTGCTGCCCTTCCATTGATGATGACGAAATACTCGATTTAAACCAGATAACGTTGTTCTTGAAAAGAAGAGAATGAAAGAGAGGGAGCTCAAAGGAGTGGGGTGAGGAGGGGGTAAGAAAAAAAATTTTTTCTTCTGGAACTGGCTTTGGCTAATTTACTTTCGAAAGAAAAAAAAAAAAAAAAAAAGAGGCGGGTAGGGGGACAAACATCTTCGCTTTCACAAAAGGAAAAGAGATGATGCGTCGGATAGCTATGCGCATTTTGCAAACTTCTTTTCACAATTGAGCGGCGAGTTCTTACCTTCCGGAAACAGGTTTTCCAAACGATCCACTTTGCGGTTTATTAAAAAGCGTACATCATTTTATCGTCTGCCAAAAAGTTGAATTTTACACCCGACATTAGTTAAATTGGCAGTGGTGAAGTAGAGACATCTGAATATAATCAGACGATTTTTTAAAGAAAGTGGTTTAATGTTTTTTGGATTTTGATTGTCCGAAGTGTCTCAATTATCTGAGTAGCAAAATGAAAGTAAGTTCTATCATTTTCTTTAAAATTTTATATTTATAGAATTAATTTTTTATCTTTACATTTACAATTATCTATCCTCTCATTTTTACATTCTTTTTAAAATTTGTATTTTTTTACATACTTTGTCATTTTATTAATTTTATACTCAACTATGTTATTAAATATCGTTTTCGATAGTAAAAAAATATCTTTTTCTATATTTTTAAAAAGAAGGATTATTATTCTTGAAAACGATAATTTTTCTTATTGTCTAAATTTCCCACGTGAAATTAGTAATTTTAAATGCAAGCGATTTTGCAAGGATTTGGAACATAATTTAGTTGAACTAAGTTGGCAACTGCACAAATCAATTTAAATATAAATGATTCAAGCAATTAAGGGAAAAATATTGTTTCTAATTCAGAATAAGAAAAATTCCAATTTATTTATTTTTCCTTATTTTTTTAGTTTGATTTGTGGATTATTATTCTTGAAAACGATAATTTTTCTTATTTTCAAAATTTCTCACACGAAATTTGTAATTTTAAATGCAAGCGATTTTGCAAGGATTAGGAGCATAATTTAGTTGAACTCAGTTGGCAACTGCACAAACCAATTCAAATATAAATGGTTCAAGCAATTAAGGAAAAAAATATTGTTTGTTTCTAATTCAGAATAAAATTTTTTTTTCAATATATTTATTTTTCTTTATATTTTTAGGAAGTAAATATTTCAAATATTCCTGATTAATATATACTAATTTAAATATATCTTTAGAAGTTTCTCTGATAAAATTTAAATTATTACAGTATTGATGCGGGTAGTTAATAAAAATATTTATTTTAGATTTGAATAATTTTTCTTTTACAGCATGGAAATAGGACTTTTTTACGTACCTGTATAATGAGTGAATGAAGTAAACTTTATTATGTTTTGTAAGGACAATATGTAATTTTTTTATTGCTAATTGTGTTCAAAACTTAATGTTATATATTTTAAAAATAGAGTCTGGAGTGATAAAAAGATTTAAGAATTATGTTTTAAAAGTTTAATGAATTTCTTTGTTGCGATTGTATTCGCTTTGTAATGTATACATTATTTCAGAGTTAAAATATTTTGTTTAAATCGAAAAATAATGTATTAGAGGATAAAGATCTGATTTTTTTTACCGAACAATTTTTCCTTTATAAATAAAATACTATTAGAAAGAAATATTTAGAATATACTTTAAAAAAACACACGCAAACTAAGAATCATACGTATGGACAACACTGCTTCGCTGTTGTTTCCTTTTCAGATTTTTGTCCAAGTTTTTAAAATTGTCGAGAAACTTTTCTTGAGAATTCCATATTTTTAGTTAATTTTTGTCTTGTTTAATATTTTTTTTAACTTACTTGTAGAATTTTCTTTTTTACTACAACTGCCACTAATCATCAACGGAATCGGCTCAAGCTTTTTCGATAAACGAAACTTCATAAATTGAGTTGCTCAAAAGAAACGAAACTAACTACTGAACAAGAGAAACTTTTTTATATAATGGGTCTTTTTTCCCTTACCTGTGTGGGAAGGAGCGATGATTTTTTTTCCCCTTTTCTGTGTTCTAACATAAGAGGAGGAGGAAACATAGAAGTTGAAGTCAGTACCACAATTTTTTCCCTCTCAAATATCTGTTATCCATGCCTAGAATGCTTGCACGTGTTCCTTCGTTCTTTGAGAATGAATCGAATTCTCCGGTCTAACATAAAAAGCTCTTATAAAAAATAAAAATATCAGATCATAAAAAATAATAAAACGGAAAAGAAAACTGTTTGTCAGAAATGAAAGTTCGTAGAAAAAAGTTTTTTAAAATTTTAGTTTGTAAATAGGATTTAAAATTATCATTGTGTCTATAGCAGGGGTGGCCACTTTTGGGATCCGGGGTCTACTCCACATTTAAAAAATTGAAGGCGGTCTACCAATGGCAAAGCTAAATTAACGTACATATTTATTTTCGGTAACAAAAAAATATGGTAAATTATGTAATTTTTCAAAAAAACTTAATATTAATATTTACAAATAAAAATTTACTGACGAAAACAATCAAAGTATTCATATATCAAAAACTGGTAATCCTATTCACTTCGTTAAATTGAAATTTGGCACTGTATATTTGCGACGAGTTTATCATATTGTGGCTGGTACGAGCTTATTGCAATGCATAAACACGAAATTAAATGTTCATCTGTTAAATGCGACCAATGTTTGTTTTTGGTTCATGGTTGAAAAAGCAGATTCGCAAAGATACCTCGATCCAAAGTATGATTTCAAATATAAAATCAATTTGTGTAAATATTTGGAAACGTTTCTTCAGAAATTAATTTCCAAATATCAATATCGCTAAATATACTCTGGATTTAAGAAATATATCACCTCTTAATTTAATAGTTTCTTCCTCGACCGTGACTGATGTGATATCTATTAAATGTCTGTAGGCTGTAGTAAATTTTTATTTTAAATAATTCATTGATTCTATGTCATACTCATAAATTAAATTGTTAATATCCGAGGTCATTATCGGGATGGTCGTGTGGACTACCTAAAATGTCTTCGCTGTCAAACAGTCGACCGCGCTCGACGTCTTGACCATCCCTGGTCTATAGTTTCAGGGTAGGCACTAGCTATCTGTTAGTAAAAACGGAGTTGTTGGTAAAATAGGAGTTCCTAAAAACGAACGACTACTATATTACAATTTTTTACTCGCATAGATGAATATTTACTTTTGGGTAAGTATTTTCAAAAATCGAATAAATAGGTATACATGATGAATAAGTGATTAGTCAACAACTGAGCTGGCACTCATACGTAAACTTCCATCTACGCGGAGTAACATTAAACTCTAAGGAATATAAAGTGCCGTAGAGACTCTCAGCAGGATGTTAGCCCATTAGGTTTGGTATCAAAGCCTTGCAAATGACAGAACGAACTGCTTTTTTCCTCAGCTTATTGTAAAATCCGAATTATATAAAAGCTAAAAAATGCATCAATCATATCTATATATTGCTTTGATAGAAGATTTTGCCATCTCAATTTCAATCCTTAACAGCAACATATTTTAACTTTTCATTTTTTAAAAAGCATTTTTTTAGTGATCTTAAGAACGAGTTCAATTCATCAAGAACCTATTGTTACTAACGTTATTCATATCAGAAATAGGTAAGTCTGTCTAACTGCAACCTACATAACACGTCTACTTAACAGGTCAAACTAACATCTGCAAGCTATTTAAATTTTCGATGGATTTTTCTAAGAAACCTGATAGCATTCAAGTATAGCTACGTTGGAAATTCGGAAAACTCTGAAGAACTCACTTGGATAGATGTGATCTCTTCATGTGACCTTATCATGTGATTAGTTTTTTTTCCCTTTCCATACAGTCTCTTTTTGCATGCGAAGACGGAGAATTATAATTTAAAGTGGCTTCCCACCCACTGCTAGCATCCACGTCTAACATGGGAATCAAACCCATGACCTTTTGAAATAAAAATCAATAAAAATGACCTCACAATCAGACTAGACAAGCTTCATTGCTGTTCAGGAGTGAGATGTTATAGAAACATTAAATCTGCTTATATATTTTGCGATAAAAATTGCAAACTTTTGGGTCATAGCTGTCTAGTAAACGACAGCAGTGTTCGGAGCATAAGGTTACAGGTTCAATCCCAGCTACTGTTAAACAATGGGAGATGGATATTGTGCTTTTGTTTTTAGCATGCACGTCTATCGGTGTGGTGCTTGAGAGTTTTCCAAAATTCCTCCCATGAGACACAGAAATAAGTCTCATTATCTATGAAAATTCGTCTCGAAGGTACGGTAGGATATTAAAATGCCTTTTGTTCTTTAGAGAATGCACAACCCTACGATATTTTTTAACCTGAATCATCAAAATACATGAAGAGACATTATCTCGTTTTAATTATAGGCATTACATACTATAAGAGAAAAATTGAATGAAACTTTTTCATTTTAGTACTCGATAATTTGACACAAAACTGAATGCAAACGCACCGTTACAAATAAAGATAATGGTGCATATTTAGAAAAAATAATTTTTAAAATACAAAATGAAGGACAAAATATTTTGGATCATCATAAATGTGTTTTTTTAGAAACGTTAAATATTTAAATATTTTTTTTAAAATAATTTCTTTTCAAAGATGCCAGGAATGCAAAGGAAATGATTTCAGGGACGGTCAGATAATTTTGGAAAGTAATCGTTTTTTCGAAAACTAGTCGAGACATGTTATTTTCCAAATGGTGGAATATTAGATGTTTACGTTTAAACTTAAATGAAACCGTGTCATCCGAAAATAATGTTTTGTCTAGAATCGTTGTTGTTTGTGAGTCAGCTGACGTTTTTTAATCGACAAAATAAAAGGGCCGCTTCTGCCTCAAGCTGCAGGGCAAGAATCCTCTGAACGCGTGTCAGTAATTCATCTTTAAAACAAGATGAAGTTATTTTTATTTTTACAATTTTAGCTCATTTAAAAAGCAAATGATAAAATCGCAAGCAAACGAAAAATTTTAAAAATAAAAATAATAATAAATAAAAATTCGTTTACAGCTTTTTGTAAATTCTCGATGTAGGAACTCTTAAAGTATCGTCTACTTTTTAAACAATTTTTTAATCGACAAAATATCTGTATGGATAAGATGACTGATTAGTTGTTTTAGTCGTTCTTTTTCTTTTAACGTATTAGTCGTTTTAGGTTTGGTTTGTTTCTTACTCAACTGTCATTTTCTGCAACCATGCTATTTAGACCGGGACCTATGGCTTAAAGTGGATACCAAACCACTACAGTCATCCAAACCTAATGTGGGATTCAAACTTATGAACTGTTGAATCAAAGGCAAAAGCTCTAACCATTCGGCTAGCCGTGTTAGGTATGAAAGAAAAATACATTACTAAAGATGTTGTATGTGAGATTTAATATTTTGTAATAGAAATTGCGTAATACATTTTTTTTTCGAACATTCAATGTTTTGAAAATTTATTAGGAAATACCAGTAACAATTCACAGGATAAATTGATTAACTCCAATATGAGTTGTATTGTAGTGTTTCTCACTTAAATATAAAGTATTTCCGAATACTTTTTCATTTCTAAAATAATATATATATATAAATTATAAGAGGATAATTCTTTGTTGCTCTATTAGCTACTATATTTTTCTGCCATGATATATATATATAGTTATATAATATATATAAAAGTTAATAAGTAACTAAAAAATTTAAGAAATTTTGCAATGAATAATAAGAGAGAAGTATATATTTACTTATAAACTCTTTAACTGGTTTTCTGCTGCTTATTTAAAACGATAGATGGCACTAAAAACAACTCTTCCGTTTTAGTCGTGATTAAGATACGAGGTCGTTAACTGAACTGAACTTTCATCTTTAAATTCAGTGGAAATACATTTCACCCTACGAGAATCCACGTGTATGATGGTATTGATACCACCATATTTTCTAATGAAGAATATGACCTACAATATTCCGTACGAAAATTTCTAAGGGACCGATCCTAGCCAGTGTTGACACATGGTATATAGGTTGTGCCTTCTTGCTTTCTTCATGTACATATTTTAAAGTGAGTGCTTGGGAATTTTCTCTCTTACAAATCATGAGTACCTCTCATTGTCTATATCAAATTCTCCCGTAATACAATAATTCGATGTGGATATTGATTATGATAGCCTATGCATTTCTTGTTGTGTCCACAGCAATTTAATTTAGTATTGATAATGTGAAATAAAATAATTCCCGGTGAAGAGAAAGGAGAATCTTCAATTAGCCAAAAGTTTGAGTCACCAAAGAGAGAAGACTACTTAGCTCCGAGTGCTACTTCGCCCATTTTTCTCTGAAACACCCTTCCACCACGTTGATTGAAATCGGGAGACGATTACATGATGACAAGTCGTGCTTCAATGCAACACCTATCTAACTGGATTGCGGTAGGTGACAAACCTAGAATCTAGTGCGGCTTATTTCTGATCACTCTATGCATTTTCAATGGATCCCTTATCATGTTGGGGTTGACTAACTGACCAGGACTGTTGCTGAGGAGGGAATGAACACTTATGGGGCTTTCACATATAGGATGATCTCCACCTTTAGGAAGATGGAATCAAACCGACTTGGAAGGATTCCTCCCGACCACCTGTGGTACTTTGGAAGTAGCCTTGGGGGGAAGGTCTCATCGCCTAGAAAACATCCAATGGCTTTCTTACGGTTTATGAGTGACCATATCAGAGCACTCACTTTCCAGCAGTGTCAGAAGATCTTCACTAAGTACCTCTGGCATGGGGTTGACAGGGCCATAGGTTAGTTTTCTTGGGTTTTTAAAAAGACGAGGTCCTTCAGGTTTCCTCTATTGTTTTTAGACTTTTTGTATATTTTTGGATTCATTGAGATCGTCTAGCTTTGCTAGACAGTCTAAGATTAATAACAACAACACTAATAACGTTACTAAAAGTTCTATCAAATGTAATGTCTGTAAACTAAATTAACCTTTTAAGTTAATATTTCTTTTAGTGAGTTTTCTTTTTTAAAAAAAAAGTTATTTTTAACAACGAAAATTCACTAAGAGAAAATGTTGGCCCTTATCTTTTGATGATATCATCCAATTGCACGTGTTGTTCTTTAATAACGGAATCTTTTATCTCTGGGGCTATCTCAGAAAAAAAACAAAACATTTAAATCGTCCTTGCCGATGTAAACTAACCATAAAGTGGATGTTATGATTTATTTATTGCTTGCATAAACAATCAAATATTAATATTTAATGTGCTTTACATGCTACATGAAATAAATTTATCTTTATATAATGATTTGTATTTTTTGAAAGCGCGGTATCAAGAGAAACAAATCTCTCCAAGAATAAATAAAATAACCCATCCCACTAAGATATTGGCCAACATTTTCTTTCCAACTGCTCACTGAAGAGCTCATCCCACTGACACATTGACTTGTTTTCGATGGGTGGACAAAATTGCAGATTCAACATTATGGGTGAAAACGATTATTTGTTTGACTCACAGACCAATGATAAGTAAAATAAAGTGACGTACACATGATCTCAACTGTAACGAAAGAAACAACCACTTTATGGTTAATTATAAAAATTCGATTTTAGGTTGACGTCTTCATATCAATAAACCCTCTGAAAATATAATTAGAACAATGTAAAATATAAGAATAGTATGTGTAATGTGTCCAATAGTGGATTAATAAAAATGTAATCTCACTTAATAGAAAGAAATTACAGATTAAATTAGAATGAAACTTTGTTATTTGAAATATAAAGTTGGGTTACAGAAATGTTAAAAATTATTATGAATAATATGATTTCTGCATTAAATTATTATTATTATATTTTTCTCAGAAATTATAAAATTTTCTTAAATCTAGAGTCTCAAAACCACGTTGTTTTGAGTGGAAAACCCCAGGTTCGGTCCCAGTCTTAGCCTATTATCCAAGCAATTTTCATTTGTTGCATTTTAATCGCTTTGCAAGTCATAATTTGGAAATTCGAAATGATTACCCTTGAACACCTATGAATGAGGAAAACATATTTTCCTCCTCCCCATGAAAAATCAAAACAAATATTTAAATCACGTTTCCAAGGTCAAAGTAATTTTAAACTATATCAAGGCGATGAAGAGATGAGATAGGGAATTTTTGTGATCGATCGGAATTTCCTTCCCTATTGATGAAAAATTCCTCATGTTAATTAGGATGATTCATCAGTAGTTGTTTATCTCAAGGGGAGAGTATTGGGGAATTCCCTCTTCTTGTTATTTCCTGAGCGTGCGTGAAAACGCTATTAAATTTGAATATGCATTTTCAAATGCCTCGTGTGAAAATAAAAATTAAAGGGTTATTAAAAAATATTCCATGAAAAACTTATGTATGGCTCTCTTTGAAAAACCAAATCGCTTCCCTATGGATTGTATTTAAACTGTGCTTAGTGTATATCCTAATTGCTCAAACTTTAGGGCTTATGGTACTGCTACTGTGAATTACTGTCTTGAATATTCATAACAGTAGTTCTTGCTTTTGTATTACAAGGGAGAAAACCAGGAAACTGAAATCCATCTACATTGACCCTCACTATCATATATGTGTGAAAGTACAGCACTCGTGAGAATGGAAGTTTTAGATCTAAATATTTTCACTGTTTGAATAATAGAAGAATGAAAGATACTTTTCTGCTTAAAACATGCTCATTTCTTGAAGAAAATGCTTATGTGTTTTCCAGGTTTTCTCCTTTTCAATATGCTGATAGAATATGTCAGATATAAATTGCCTTATAAAAGCTTTGATATATTTATTTGTCTGTCCACTATATTATGTCAAATAATCCAGTAAAACAGATATATATGCAAAAAATGTAAAAGCTACATATTTCTCCGAGTGCCAGAATCGAACTTGGGAATTTTAATTCCGAAAAAATCAGTCATACTACCAAGCCTCCATGAACCTATGCTTTATGCTTTAGATATGTTATGCTTGTTGCATGTGTTATGCTTTAGAAAATTGTAAAAAAAAAATTGTTTAAAGAAATTGTATATTAAAATAAAATTGAGTT
>JAPDSC010105688.1:566-12630 GCA_026290005.1 Latrodectus geometricus | reverse complement strand
AAAATAATACATTTTTATAAGATATTCTCTAAGCCCATTTTCTTTATGTATTATATATATGTTATTTGTTATTTTATGACATTTAGACCCCTTTTATTATAAATGTAAGAAATAATTTTAAAATCTTAAGGGAATAACAGAAAGAATGATAAAATTTATGTTTCAAGAAAAAAAGTAAACAAAATAATCGATAAAGAAGACTTAGTATTACTTATTGCATAAATATCAGTTTTCACATTAATTATATATTTTTACATTGTATTTCAAAATACAATGTAAAAATAAAATTAATAATTAGTGTGAAAACAGAAAATGTATATTTTTGGTCCAATTTGGCAGTTAGTTTGTTTGTCTTGTGAGTGGCTTCTCAATATTTTTTTCCAGAATCCCTCATTAGTTAGGTTGCCCCTCGTCTAACCTTCAGCCTGGAGGACCTGTCCTCCTTATTTTTAAGTTCACAGGAGGCAGGGGTGTCCAACCAACACTCTCCAAGGGGTGCGGGCCCAGAGACACTTTGTGTCCAGCTTAGTTGTCTCTTTACTATATGCAAAGACAACGTTAAGATTATCCTTTTACATCCGGGTGTTCTGGTGTGGACAAATTAAAAATATTATCCAATTTCAAGTTTAAATTTAAAAAATTATTATAAAAAATCGGTTTCTAACAAGAAAATTGAACTAAATTTTATACTTTTTGGAATCCGGTCTTTTTTTTTTTTTTTCTTTTTTTTTGGATAGATTTTTTTTTTATGAAAAGGGGATTCGAGTAAATCAATGGGAAATTTTTTCTCATTGAAACTTTAACTAACACTTAAAGATTTCATAATTTCATGGGCCATTGGAAAATTCATTAATAGTTTTCAGGAAAAAATTAGGATTTGTGGAAATATAGAGACATTTACTATTATTCTAAGATATATATTTAACATTGTTCAAAATTCTATTTAGCAATATAAAATAAAGTCTCATGCCTAAATTAGTTTAAAATATCTTATAGTTGTTTCTGATCCCTAGTTGGCCTGACAAAATCAAACAAACTTTATGAATCCAAATTTCAAAAAATAAAAATAAAAAATAAAATAAATAATAATCACTCAAGAGGTTTGGAAAACATCTCTCCCAATTTGAAATCGATACAATTTAAAATATGCTCTAGTGAAGCCTGAGCAGATTTATAATAGATGCAAATCTTAAAAACTTTCTGTCCCTGCTCAAAAGAGAGAGAGACCTCAAGGGTACACTGGCAAATCTTGAGAGACATGTTTGATGGCATCTGTTGGCCTCGAAGAAGATAGCACTACTAGAGCTCTTCCTAGAAAACCCAAAGTGTTCCAGAGGAAGTTCTTACAAGTCTTGATTCAATTTCTTTTTCTCTGAGAAAACCTCACTGAAGGTGGAACATATATAAGGACAGAGAGCATTTGCTCTTTCTCCATTTTATCATTCATCTCTCTGCAAGACGTGAGATGATATCCATTGGATATGGATTTCAAAATCATTAGAAAGTCTGTTGACAAGAGCTAGAATGGAATCCCATCCCTGTCACCACCTCCCTCCAATTATTGAGGAATTCAGTTGAGGATATACTGTAGATGAAAATACGAACGCATGAAATGTGGATAGATTGAAAACTCTCTATGGTTGCAAAATAATGAAGCCTTGATTCTTTTCACCTGTGCTTCAATGCATTTTTGATTGGCAGGTTATTGGGAAAACTGAATATATTTTCGTTGCTCTCTAGAAACACCTTAAAAAAAAAAAAAAAAAAAGTAGAATTTTTAAATGATCCTAGGTTACACCTGGTATCTCCACTCTTTAGGGTTGAGGACCACCGTAGCCTAGTTGGTAATAAAATCTAGACAATATTTTAATTTGGCTTGATCCTGATATTTTAATTATCCTGATATAAATTTTCTGATATTTTAAGTATCCTGATATAAATTTGATTATATTTTGAGTATCTTGAAATAAATTTCCTGATATTTTAAATATTCTAATATAAATTTTTTGATATTTTAAGCATCCTGATATTTTAGGCATCGTGATTTATATTTTATTCCACTCAATCCAGCCGTTGTTAATTTATTTTTGGACGAATTCAGAGGACGAATACAAAGACGATTATATATAATACTCTCCAATTAAAAACAAAACAGAGATCTAAAAAGTGAATCTAATATTTTACTTTCCAGCTTAACAATATATTTATCAATCCCAGCTCAAAATTATATAATTTATTGGTTTAAGATTATTTGGTGATAACTTTGATCCCTAAGGATTTTCTTTTGTTCATTTTATTTTTTTTAGAATTTCTTGAGGATTGTTTAGTGTCTGCATCAATGGAATACTGCGATAACATTTAATTTTTTTTCTGTATAAATGAATAAAATTGAGATTCGTTTGCATACATTTAAGTTGAAAAGATAAAAGTACCCATAAATGAGATAAAGTATATGTAAGGGAAAATACATGCCGCCCACCTTGTCAAATGGTCAGCGTGCCTGACTGCTGATAGGGAGGTCCTGGATTCGAATCCTGATTCAAGTATGGATGTACTTTCTCTTCTGTCTTTGCCCTTTCCTTGTATGAATGGTTGCCTACCAGATAAACGAGTACCTAGGGCATGTATGTACTGAGGAAGTCGGTCTCCACACCAAATTATGGTTCAGTTGGAAAAGTGGAGCAGCGCACCCCATATTGCAAGCCTGGCTGGGACTCCACAAAAAAAGGAAAATTTATGAATAAAATAAATTTGTATAATGTTAAGGCACTAATATTATATAATCAGGAGTTGATCCATATAATTAACTAACTAAAAGTAATTAATTTGGATTTCGAAATTAAATAAAAAAAATACTATTCAAAAATAAATAAGAATAAATAATATTGATTATTTAATGGGAGAAAAAAGGAAATTTTTAAAACTTTCTTCCATTTCAAATAAAAATTAATATTTATCAAATTTTCATATTTCAAATATTATATTTTCTAAATCAATACTATGTGAATATTTGTTTTATTTTATAACATTTATTTTACAATTGTTTGAAAAACTCCTCCCCACGATTCTGATAATATCATCCAGTAATAAAGTGAATTTGAAACGTTAAATTTATATCTAATAGTCCGTTTTAATTAAAAAATTGTTTTTTTATTTATAATAATAATTATAATGAAAATGTAGGAATACTTTACATTTCGGCATTATAAAGGGTGGAAATATACAGGCATCTTATGTAATCGTATACTAGTAAGCGTGCGAGAAGCTAGACTTTGAATGACTTACTCTTTGGCTTTTTGTTTACAGTTTATAAATTCAATCCACCCTCAGCCTTATATGTTTGTAATGGTTTGGAATTTACTTTAAACTGCAAATTCTGATCTATTTGGCCATTGTGTGTTAAGAATAACTGTTGATTTACAAACAAACTCAACTAACCCAGTGTGTGCACCGGGTTACTTCCCTTTACCTAGACCAGAGTTTTGTTCCACCAGTTAGATGGAAGTTGCTGGGTCGGAGACTTCGGAATTCTGAAGCAGGGACCAATCAGAAAATTCCTAACAATTGATCCGTGACCTCTAGAGGTATTATTTCCCTTGAAGGATGTTAATGAAGCTATCATGCTTGATCTATGTATCAATAATTTCTCAAGTTTCTTTTTTCAGATAAGCCTCAAGTTTTACAGTTACCTTCCAGATATATAAAATGATGAAATAGCCAAGATCCCGATTTTTAATATTTTCAATGCAGCCAACAAAAACAGACCGCGTACACTTTTTAGATTGAAGCTCCACATCTAAGATGACACAACGTGAGCCAAACAGCGGAGATGAGTAAGACATCAACACGAACATCAAGTCGTAATTCACTTTTTTAAATAATTTTATTTTATTAAAATTTAATGTTTTTGCTTTCTTTTTTCACCCTCTTCTCCTTTTTCCTTCTATCCAATCAAGTACAAAATAACCATGACTAATAAATTCTTGCTATTTCAGATTTATTAATCATTTATTACTAGTTTTTCAGGTACACTTATCCCACAGGAAATTGAGTTTTGGTTCTGGAACTCCGATAAATTAGTACACAGTCTCACTTGGAGGACGTTAAGATTACAATCTATTTGATGTGCCCCAACTGCCAATAGTGGACACAACGGATATTTGGTTTGATTAAGAATAGAACTTCTTATCTTCCAGTAATGAGAATAATCTAAGGAATCTAAGACATAGTTGGTTATCGTGTGCCTTATATAGAATACAAAAAATGACGTTTGTAAATATTACTAAATGTTTGTAATAATAAGACACAAGAATATAAGATATAAGCTCCATCAAATTCAATTTAGTTCTAGAAATGGAATTCGAAGTTGAGATGTGCCATGTTAGGCTTAACGTAGAATATTCTGAATACTGCCAGGAAATTATTAAGAAAATAATTGAATTCAATGAATGCACACATCGAACGCTGAAATGGAACCGTTATGACCAATTTAGAATATTTTATAAGTCATAATAATGGTCAAAATTTAAAAAAAAACACATCGAAACATCGATTGGAAAATAAAATTGCACTCCTTTTTGTAATCCGTTTGAAATTATCTATAATTTTGCATGGATAGAACTTTTGGTGGATACTTACTACCATGTCCTTTTTTATATAACACGCCGAATAAATAACCATATCAATCTTTCTAAAAATCTTAGCAAATTAGCATTTTTAATTTTGGTATTAATACAATAATGCTCAGTAAAATTTGAGATCTTTTCTAGCTATATTTTACTAAAAAACAAAAAGAAGGAAAATAATGAAAAAAAAAAAAGTTCTTTTTCTATTTTGAAATCAATTTTCAACTGAAATAAAACTAAGAAGATCGAATAAAAAAATTTAAACAAAGTTTTATTTCACAATTTTATTTTAATTAGAAATTATTTTCCTCTAGTAATTAATGAATGGACACATATGTAACATTTTATCATGTGATTTCATAAATATATTGTTTATGTAACATTATATGATATTCATAATGTGCAACATTTTTTCGAGTGATATCATAAATATTGACAAATTAAAATATGATTATGATAGAATATTGAATAAGAAATTTCCAAATGGAATTTGTAATCATAAGATTTTTTAAACATTTATAAAGAAGAATTTTTGCTGTTGTTGTTTCTGAAAACACATGGCAATGTCAAGCCCACCCGTCAGAGACTAGGCCAATGAAGTCAGAGAGAGAGCGTCTTCCGTTTTTGAATAGATCACTCTCATACAAGGTGAAGTACGACTTTTGGTTCATAGATGGCAGCACCATCTGAATCATCCAATTTTAGAGATGAAACAAGTGAAGGCCCATAGCCTGGCTCCAACCACCCCCAGAGGTATTAATTTGTAATGGGAACATTGCGACCCGAATTAGAGTTTTTTTTCATGCATAATATAAAAGTTTATAAACATAATATTTTTTTTTTTTACATGCATAGTAAACATTTTTTTACATGCATAATATAAAAGCCTTCATTCATTTAATTTAATCATTTATAATAAAAAATGCATCTTCACCAAATGTATGTCTTCGAATTACGTAAAAATGTATGTCAATTACTTTAGACAGTAATTAACAATGTTTTTAAAAATATCATTTCAAAACAAAATAAATTCTTAGAGGAGGATAAGTGTTTAACATATTTTTTGTTATGAATGATTATGATAGATTATAAACAATTGCGAACTTAAGCTGATTGTCGCTTTTTCAGCTGCTTATTATATATACTCTTCGTGATAAATAACTGAAAACACGATGGTTATTTCGCAGCTGTTTTATATAATTTATCATATTCATTTTTACGGAAAAATATATATATACGCAATTCTCTTTGTATTCTGCAATATGATATGTGAAGGAAAAAAAATTAATAGATATTAAAGATCTATTAATTATTTTTCAAATATACCAAAGAATCTTTTAAGAGGAGCATTTAGCCTACACTTTAGTACCAATTACTTTATAAATTATACAAGATGTTGATCTGCGAATATCGTTAAAAAATAAAAAAATAAAAAAAATCGTTGTTCAAAATGAAAAACAAAATATTTATCGGGAAAAATAATTGTAACAAAAATTATTTTTCCTTTACTCCTGCATTTAAATATTATTCACATCTTGTCATGAACTTTCTAACTCCTATGTAACACATTTCAACAACTAATTTATAAAGACAGGTGATCTTTCCTTTTTATACCAAAAAACACTACATTTCTTATTCTTGTTTGGCAACAAGAACAGCTTCCGAAAAGAAATCTGGTGAGTGGCGGTTGCTATGGTAATAGAAGAGGATCATTTCAAATGGAGGTAGAGTTTATAATGAATAAGTGTTATTTAGGGGCCTGTTATTTTCAAAGTGACATCAAAATTGGCGATTTTTGTCTGCCTTCTCGTATCGAAAATGGAATATGCTATGTTTCCACGGTATCAGACAGGTACAGACAAATTGTCGAGAAATGTGCTTGTTGTAAATAGATAGTATACATAACACCAATCATTATCTTAAGATTATAAGAAATCTATGGCAAAGCATCAAAAGCTTTGAGGAGAAAGTGAGTTTTTTCACGACAATGTCCAGCCTAGACTGCAGCAAATCATGGATAGCTGAGTATATTTGTAAGAGAAACTTTAATCATATAGCTTGTAATCCAAATCTTATCTTAGTGATTTTCCCCTTTTACTTTTTTTTCCTAATGGCTGGACACTGGGTGACTGGACCCGTCACCCACAACAAGGCCTGAAAACTACCATTTTAGCGTTACCCAGTGAGCACCTGTGAACCAAGTTACAGAGGTACGAGTAGCTTTGCCCACGTCATACTACCACAAACCCGTTTATAGGGCGGGCCACATTCATCCATCATCTCAGAAGAAGAAAGGACAAAGATACACATAAATATAGAGAAAGGAAATGTCCGTGTCCAAACTAGGATTCAAACCAGGGATCAACAGCCCAGAAGTCAGGAATGCTAACCACTCAGTCATTATGTGGCCGGTTTCCCCTTTTATTTAAGTTGAAGGAATTTCTGGATGTTAAACATTTTGAAAGTGAGGAGAAACGTAGTGGTTACACATCTATCTTAATGAATTATGGACAAAATATGGAAACTTTGAGCCTCACTATCAGATACGACTTATAAACATAGTACTTGTTATGGCGTAGATGAAGGAAGGAATCTTTACACATGAAATAGGATTGTTTTTCCCAATAAGCATTGTGCCTTTCTTTTTATGCAGTAAAACGGACTTTATTTTTGGATCCCCTCGTTCATAATACTTTTTTCAAACTGAAAACAATTGATTGGAGAATGAGGAAATCGAGTACGTGAAGCGGTTCGCATTCTTCTTGGAATCCTTTTTTAAATTATATGCGTTCGTTCAATAAACCGTTCAAAACGTGAATAAAAGGCAAAGTTATTTCCTGGCAAGTCAACAAAATTGCAAGTCCAGGCAACTTTATTCTATACTTTTCGTATAAGCAATACATAATTCATAAGCAGTTTTGTATATGTGCAAAATGTTTTTCGTATGGGCAATTTAAAGATGATAAATTTATGCCAATAAGTATCTTCTGGTAATAATATATTGATCGTGTGCATCAATTAAATACGGAACACAAATAAATAAATTAGACTTAGAATATATTAAACACCAATTTTTTTTTTTTTTTTTTTTTTGCTAAATCATAGCAGAAATTGATTATCTGGTATATTCTGAACATAAATATATTGCAATAAATTCACCATTTTTTTAATTTTAAATATAGGATTTATTTCATTAAAGAGAGGAAAATATGATGTAAATATAATCTTCAAAAGTGGAGAAAGACTTTCAACTTCATAAAGTTGAAAAGATACTTTTTTTATTAAAAAAAAAAATCTCTAAGCAATTATCAAAAAATAACTACTTTAAAGGAAAAATATAAAAATTGCTTAAAATGTTGGGGGGGGGGGAAAGGCCCTGTTTTTCAATCATATTTTTTCTAGAAAGTGTAAAATTTGTTTTAAATAAATTAATAAACCCCTTAACTGGTCAATTTTTTTCCACAAATGTTCCTAAAAAAGTATATTTTTTATCGCATATAGTTAATGTCCTAACTTAGTATAAAAGGAAAATATATTTTTTAATAACTTTTTTTTATACTTTTGCAACACAAATGCCCCTACATGTTGGCTCTTTGCAATCTCAGAATTTATACAGTGAAGACTATTATACAGTTCTCAAAAACTTTTTTTTGTTTCTAATGGCGAGCACACATTTGAGTAATTAACCCATCTGCCGCAACAAGGCCGGAAACTACTACTCATTTTATCGTTACTCGGTGGGCACTTGTGAACCAAGTCACGGAGGTACGAGTAGCATTGCCCACGCCACACCACCACAAACCCGTTTATAGGGAGAGCCACATTCATCCATCATCTCAGGAAAGGACAAGAAACACAGAGAAGGAGATAGTACATCCATGCCTGACTCGGGATTCGAGCTCAGGTCCACCCGGCGGCAGTTCTCACAAAAAAAAAACTAACTTTGGAGTGTTTGACTGGACGCAGTTTCGCATATCTGTTTGTTTCTTCTACAATTTTTTTCATCAGAAAAGAATCAATAAAAGGTTCATAAAATTGTAGTTCTTCAGAAATATCATCAGCTTGTACATTTACTGCTGGAACACCAGTAAAATTAAACCTGAGACACGGAGGAGTCGGGGTTTCCACATCATTTTCAATAAAATTTCTATCAGAAATCAAATCTTCATCGGAGCTGACACGTGTCATCTGAAAAATTATCTAGAACATTACAAGACAATTCTGAATTTCTATCATTACAGTCGGTCTAAAAAATGTGTGAGCACCGGTACCCTTTCGAATTTCGATCACATTGCAAAATGCCATCTTCAAAAATCGAACGAAATGAATTTTACGTGTGACATTCAAATCAAATCCAAAAGAATTTTTTCTTGTGTCACGTAAAAATTAAATTAGGAAACAGCAAACAATTGAAGATTCTGAAATCAAGATATCGCGTACTTGGGAAAAGACAAATTTTTCACAAGCGTTTCGTGCGTCTTGTCAAGTTTGTTGCTCATCTGACCAGATGTGTCTTTCGCCTTGTTCGGAAATCATAAAGTACGAAATATGTTTCATATTTCATTTTTCATGATTCCAGATTTTTATATTCGTGTTTAAGAAGAGTCCGCATTTCGTTCGAGCTTCAGTTCCAGTCGTGCAGGACGAATGAGCCACAGCCTCTGGATTTCTTCACAATAAACCAAGTCTTTACGAATCTCGGCTATCGAACACTGTCACGGCAATCGTGTTCCTTTATTCACAGAGCCAGTCTCGTACAATAAAGAGCAAAGATCTCCGACGACAAACAATGGATACGATTTGCATGATCATGGACATGGACGGCTTCGTTCACGAAAGAACTTTCTTGTGTCGAGAACTCGGGTTGATCGAAGCCACCAACGAAAATCCAGTGCCGTACGGATTTCAATTCGACCTTCGTCACATTCATCTGAATCCGAAAGATTGGCGGACAGCAAAGTATTGCAGCAAACGGATTCACGGACTGAGATTTCGAGCCAGCTTCAGAGAACGGGACGTGAGATCTTTAAACGAGCTCGAAGACATCGTGAAATCGTTTTACAACAGAACGAAAATCGCGAATAAAGACGTCGTGGCCTACAAAGGCGGTCGATACGAAAAGGAACTCTTGAACGCTTTAAATATTCCAAATATCGACTTGGAAATTCACGGTTGTCCGAAATTCAACGCGTTGGTGAATCAAGAAGACCATAGAAAATGGCAATGCAATTGGCACACGGAGATTATGGAACAACAGCATTGTCATTGTACAATGGTCAAAGTCTTTGTTTTCAACAAGTTCGTTCAAAATTGTCTCGAACGGCAAGCATAACGTTTCGTTACTCGATGAAAGAAAAGAATTTTGTCACAACAAACTTTTTCTTTTCTAACGTACGACGTCGACACGAGAACCAAAGATCTTCATGTTGATAACGACTTCCGGCTCATATCGTATAAAAGGAAGAGCCGAAACGGACGCTCGTCACATTCTGTTCTCAGCTTTCGAAGCGTGCAGATCCGTTTTCTTTTCTCTTTTCGAAAATGACTTACAACTTGAATTTCGTAGCGAGACTGAAACTCGTTCAAAACGATGAAGGCGAAACGGTGGCTGGCGAAATCGAATTCACAAACACGTTCGACGGGAAGAAAATTTCCGTCATGTCTGGCCTGACTCATTTCCAAATGCCGTCGACAGCAACGCAAGACTGTCAAAAATTCATCGTTCCTATCAAAGACATAGAAGACTTTATTAAAAACGAACTGTACGAGAAATTCCTGAAAGGAGACGATGGCTGGGATCCCAGCATAGCGAGTGACGAGCCATGGACTGTCACTTACTTGCGGAATTTGATGCCGTACGTGTATTATTTTCCCAAGGGGATACTCGAAAATCTGTTGTCGAAAACCAATTGATTGTTCGCCTTGAAAGGTTAGCCCTTTAGCCTTAGAAATTAAAGGGGTAAAAAATTCGCAGAGAGTTGCACTTGTGTGCGCTCTCTGCGAATTTTTTACGACACACAATGAACCAATTTTGGGACGATTGTCACAACAAGATTTGTTTTCTTTTCTGACGTTGAAAACCAAAGCTTGAGATATTCATGTTGATAAAGACTTGTCTCGTATAATAAAAGAAACAGTCTAAAAATAAATTTTGGGACGTCACAAGCTTTCTTTTCTAACGTTGAAACAAGAGCCAAAGATCTTCATGTTGATAACAACTTCCAGCTTGTCCTGTATAAAAGGAAGAGTCGAAACGGATGCTTCACACATTTTCTTCTCAGCTTTCAACACGTTCAGATCGTTTTTTTCTCAGTTTTCGAACATGTCAATCACCGTGAATTTCGTGGCAAGAATCAAGCTGATTCAAGAAGCCGGCGAAACTGTTGCTGGAGAATTAGAATTCACCAGCACATTCGACGGAGACAAGATTTCAGTCGTGTCCGGCTTGAGGTTCTTCGAAATGCCAAAGACAAACGACGGTCGTAAATTCGTCGTTCCCGTAAAAGACTTGGACGAATTCTTGAAAGATCATCTGTACGAAAAATATTTGAAAGGAGACGATGGCTGGGAGTCTAGCATTGCCAGTGACGAGCCATGGACAGTCAAGTATCTTGAAGATGTGTTGCCACTTGTGTTTTATCTTCCCAAGGCAACGATTGACGAAATGTTGAAAATCGAAGAATAATTGTCTTGAAAGGTTAGCCCTTTAGCCTTAGAAATTAAAGGGGTAAAAAATTCGCAGAGAGTTGCACTTGTGTGTGCTCTCTGCGAATTTTTTACGACACACAATTAACCATTAATGGGACAATTCAAAAAGAAGACTTTGACCGATTTCTTCATAGACAAAGACTTGATTCATGTCACTCGAGAAAGCATCGTGACCACACGAACATTTGGGACCACTTCTCAAGCTTCTATTACTTTATTCGTGAGCCGTCCGAACAATAAACGAGTACGCGTCGTGCCAACAGTTTGAGAAAAGCCACTCGCTCGATTGTCTTGCTCGGATGGCTCGACAAGCGAACATTGCAAGCGAATCCCGGCTCATTCTCTTGGCTCGGACGCATTTTCTTCCTAGGTCCGATCGAGACGGTTGGTCGGCTTCGTATTCCTTTATTTAGACTGACTGTCAGCCAGTAGTTGTTCATTCTGAGAGCTGTCTTAATCTTCTTGTTCCATGATCATCTCGACAAGAATAAAGACACACGTTTGCAAGGACCACGATACGAACAACGAGCTCACTGATCGCAAGCTACGACTTTCTTCCATACGGTAGACGAGCTCTATCAGCAAGAATCAAGAGACACCAGTCGCTCGTCAGCGGACGAAGCATGAAGAACATCTTCTCAGGCCACCGTATGTCCAAGCCTTAGAAAAACGGAACACGAAGCGCAAGCGCTTGTGCTAATGCTCAGCTAGAATCAAGAGACACCAGTCGC
>JAPDSC010105682.1:0-24806 GCA_026290005.1 Latrodectus geometricus | reverse complement strand
CTTAGTTATTAACGTTGTAGACGTTTAGAAAAAAATATGTATTGTTTGAAAACCTTGAAATGTATTTCGAAAAGTAATTATACTGTAATTTCAACAACAAAATTATATAGTCAAACATTTAATTATAATAATACTAATTATTGAATTGTTAACATACAAATACATTTTTAAAATGCGAAAGTGTCAAACTATTTAAGCAAATTATAGTATAGACCCTCAGCAATAGCTAAAAAGAAAGAAAATGAAGGACATCACAACTTAAAGGGAGATTTTTAGTGAGAAACTGGAACTAACAAATAGGAATATCTTAAAAATCCAAGAATGTTTACTTATAACACATGCTTGGCAGATAATGATGTCACAAAAATTGTCCATCTCATGCAATTATGTAAATACGCTCATGAATAAAAACATAGTTTTTCAATTAAATTACTGACTAGGCTATATGAGCAACTAAAACAACAGATATGAACCCAAGATTAACTAAAGTGTCATCTCATGTTGATGTAAATATATTTGAAAATATATGCATTTACAAATTCTATACAAAATTTGTGCATGTAAAATTTTGATACATTCAATCCTTCAATATTGAATGTTTTTACAAAATTTACGTATCATATTTTTAAATAATATTAAAAACTATCATTCTTTCATACCAAACTTGAATGCAGCATATAAAACGCCTTCTTATAATGTTTTATTATTTTAATTTTTGAGAATTTTATCATGTTATTTTTCATAGTTGATAGTTTATTCGTTCCTATCATTGCATATTTTCATCATATTTTTTATTCATATCTAATGTGGGTGAAAATTTATCATTCTTAATTTATCATTCTTAATTTAAAATTTATCATTCTTAATTTATCATTCTTAACATAAAAATTTTGATATCGTTTTCTCATCAGATATAATGGTAATTAATATGTAAACCTGATTTGGAGCACAAAAATCCGTTTATAAATTATGTAACAAAGCATGTCAGTTTCTTGTGATTTAAATTTCAAGAAAGGGAACATTTATTAATTTATTTATTGTTAAATGGTTTTTATTAAAACCTTTGTTCACATTTTTATAGGTTGGTTTGTCACTGAGCGATAATTTTGTAAACATTTTAACTAAACAGGGAACTATATACAGTTTAAAGGTATTGAACTATTCTAGTTACTTTCATACTCATGGTGAAGTTTGAACCGACGAACATTTAAAGTGAAACTCTTCGCTCTAATCATTAGGCTAACTGCTAGGTTCAAACTTTTTTTAAATATCATTATTAAATAAGTAATTTGAATAGAATTTTCATTTCGTTACTTAATGAAATACAATGTTTAACTATGAATAAGACATTTTGCATTTAATTATAAAGAATTTTTGACACATAAGTTGCAAATTCCCATACTTTGAAATATATTTAAAATTTTAAAATACAATATGTAATCAGAATATTTAAAATACTTGAATATGGGTTGGATGTTTACAGGGAAAATAGAAAAGTCGAAATAAACTCTTCAAACATTTGGTGACTACTTAGTTCATTTTTTAAAATGAATCTTCATCTAGAAATGAGAATAAGTTTGGAAACACAGTTTCTTAAAGAATGTTAACATGATAGCAATTCTATTGAAAAATAATTTTACATAAAATTGCAAACATTATTCCATAGATAATTCATATTTATTACAAGCATATTCTTTTTCAAAGAAAACATTTAGTCTTCAAGTAACATATAAGCAATGATCATTTACAGATAACGAATTAATTAAAACCTTTATCCCATAGGACCAAATTCATCAGCAGGGAACAATTTAATATTAAATGTTGAAGCAGCAGTTGTGTAGACATTTCTTATAATATTCTATGAAAGCAGTTAGGAAGTAATATAGATTCCTGATGCCCTCCTGTGAAACAATGTGTGGTTATTTATCAAGTCTCCTTCCAGATCTGAGACATTTTGGAATGTCTGAATCAAACAATTTAAAAAAACGTCTGTCAACTAAGTAACAATCGCAAAACCTGTATGAGGACAGGGATTATTTTGTTAAAAAAACTGTTTTCAAACTATTTTTCTATGAAGGTTAATGCCATCTAAACAAGAAAAAAAGTTATTGGGCTGTTAAGGTTGTACTCAGAAATTAGTGATGACTGTTTTTGTAAAAGATAGTAATTCACAGTGTGATACCAAGGTTGTGAAGTAGTTTCCTCTTTTGTTTCATAGAGGTTGTATACTATTGTAAAACAATGTTTGATTGATAATACTAGTCTCAGGCATTCTTCACATGAATTCAATAGTCATCTCATTTAAGAAGATCAGTATAATTTATTTTTGAACACTATGTGGAATCATTTTTCCGTTACTCAGCATAGCCACGACACCACTGCAAAGTAATTATACAAATATTATTGAATGAATGAGAGATGTTTAAAAAAATGTGAATACCATTAAGCCTTAAACAAGCACTTTCAGATCATGGAGAGAACTATTTTCGATATGAGGAAAGTGGTAGTAGGTTAATATGACCATAATGATTTTGGAGCAAGTTGGATATGGAATGTATATGTATCCTTTTTTATCATGATTGTGCAAGCAAGAGTCTCGGTATCACTGATCTGTTTCTTGTGGCAATATATATGGCATGCTCAGCCATTTTGTATCGTACACAAGATGATATATTGTTAAATTTAGTTATCCAACTTCTAGCATTCCATTTATAAAACCACGTTTGAAATAACCTAGTTGTCGATAAATTCCTCGAGGTCCCTATAGCGGCATTACATGTTGTGTATTTAACATAACGAGAATATATAAAATTCCATTTTTTACTATATAAGCATCGGAGTAATAACCAGCATTGTGAACGAAATTAAAAATCATCGATTTTAAAAGTTTTTTCACTAATACATTTCATATAGAGGTATTTGAATATGAAATTTATAAAAGATTTTATTTTGTTTATAAAGTTTACTTGATATTCCATTCATTATTTGAATAAATGATTTGAACAAAGAATATTAAATGTAATCCAAAACATAATTTTTTAAAATGATGTTTTTTTAATTTAATAATTAATTACAAAACAAAATTTTTAAATAAAATTTATTTTAAATAAAATTACTAGTTGCACAGAAACCACTTATTATAAATTTAAATTATGTACCCAAATTTTGAATATTTTTAGCTTCTTTTAGAAATTTGTAATGAAGCATTTGCAATAGTTTATTACAAATTTTTGCAATAAAAATAGGCAAAAAAAACATTTGGAATAAAAATTGGCTTACCTTTATAATAAATATAGAATTTCAGTATTAAACCAAAGAATAAAAACATGAATATTGAAGTGTTTTTGAAAAAACTAATAATGAAACAAATTATTCTAATATCAGTGTTTCCAATCATTTAGTTATGATAAATAGATTTTTTTTTCCTTGGAAACTGGAAATAATAACAACATTCATAGCACGTTTTATTTCACAAAATTTTATTTATTTTTACTTTAGTTCTTAATAGTATCAATATTTTTGGGATTTTAAAGTAATTATTCAAATTTTTATAGTTCATTGGGTATTGTTTAGGTGAAAAAGGTGACATATAATTTTGGGAATTTAAATTTTCTTTAACCTAAATAAAATCATTATATTTACTTACCAATATAAATCTATTTTTTTTCTTTTAAGTGTTTTATGCAATTATTATGACTCTGTTCTAGCGCATTTTTTCTTGATCATGAAAGTTATGATTTTCTATTCAAAAGCAATGATCAGAACACATTTTTTTATACCTTCACTGAGTTTTCCCTAATATTTTATGCGTTTCAGTAAATTTAGCTAGTATTGTAACTTTGAAACATTTGCATGAGTGCGATGAGGTTAGAAAATTTTCATGTATGCTATACAGATTTCAAGAATGTCATTTTTATTTCAAGGTTTAAAATATTTCATGAAGTAACCTATAGCATAGCTGAGAAGTAAGAGTAATAAAGATATTCTTATTGAAGGATTAAGTTTGTATAAAAAAAGTCACATTAGTTATTACACAATGAATTTAAATAACAAGTAATATTCCGTATACAAACAAATTTCAATTGGTGAAAAACAAATTCAGTACTGTGTCAACAATGGCATTATTAACTTAAAATAGTTTGACGGCATAAAATAAAAGTAATGAACAGTATGTAAAACTACATATAAATAATGTCTTTAATAGGAACAAAATGTGAATGTTTTAGAAAAATATTGAAGTATTTGTGATGAGAGAAGAAAAATTCAAATATATAATTGATTATAATCTTCCTAAAGCTTCATATTTATAGTAACAATAATGAATTAGTTGATTATTAGCAATTATAAATACTAAACATAGATGTTACGATTGTTGTGTTTCTAAAAATGCATTTCGTGACTAAAATAAAGAATTTTAGTATCAACGCATTTTAACCTATCACTGAACCAACCTTCTATGGTACTTTAAATTATGATAGATATATGGATATCTATACAATCAAATAGACAATGGTATAAATACTATGAATTAATAGTGAAGAATTTGTACAATAAATGTAAGTTTATTTTAAACTCATTTATTGAGATGACAGTTAAAGTTCCTATCAAAATAATAAAACTGTAAGTACAATATGCCATGTTTTACGTATATTGTGAATAAAATATATATAGTCTATAGATTAAAAATCTCTATCGAGAGAATATTAGCAATTAAATTGATCTTAAAAGATTTAAATTTTCTCTTCTTGGTTTTTATTAATTATATACATACTAAAGAGAAATTTATTATTTTTCTTAAAGATACAGTAAAAAGAATATGCAGTGAAAATTCATAATAGTATTTGTATAATATTATAATTTTATCATTATACTTTGATAATCCAATACAGATTTCTAACGTATCTCCATCGTATAAAAAGTTTAGGATAAAGATTTTAATATAATTTTGTAAAATAAAAGAATATTTAATTATTAAATATTTGTGACACTCAGATTTTAATTGAAAGAAAATTTAAAAAGCTTTTAAAATTGAGTATTCTATGTGTAAGCCAATGTCATATTCTTTATAATTTCTTTTATTTTTCACATAATTACTATGGTTTTTTTTTATTTCAGTTTAAATATCAATAACTTCATATGTAAGCCTTAATGAGAATAAAACTTCTCAAGCATCACTCATCATATTGCTTTGCTCACAAAAATATTTTATCATTCTAAAAGTTTTCATTCTATAAGTAGATTCTTAAAATGTAACTCTGTCTTTTGACAATTAAATGCCAAGAATTTTCTTATCTCCCACCAACTCTTTTGATTGTATGAAAGCAAAAATGCACTTTACATTTCAGTTTTAAGAGGAAAGATGTCAGCCTCATCTTTGAAAAATTCACATTCAATTTCGAAACTATCGAATTTATTCTTTAACTCACATTAAAGTGCTATTTTCTGAGACATTTTATTATTTAAGTTCCATCCAAGCATGATTTAGTATGATTAGAAAATCTTTGCAAGAGTCATCATTTTCTGAATTCTTGAATCTATATACTTAAGAATATATGCATTGTGAATAAGTACTATTGAGACAAAGATTAAAATTTTAAGCAAGATATTTTAAAAAAAATTTGAAAATAGCATATTTCTCGTATGGATAATTAAGCTCCAGAAATAGTTAATTATGAAATGTAGACCCAATGTTTCAATGATTTCACTTAGTTTACAGTAGACATTAAAGTTTAGTAAATTAATGTACAGGATTTATTCCGTAGTAAACATGACAAAACATAGGACATAAAAGCTTTTAATAAAGAAGAAATAAAATACTTAACTGAGAAATTTTTAACTGCAGTATATAAACTCAAAGTATATTTGCTATATTTGATACATTGATGATATTTACTTACTTTCTGTTTTAAAAATATTTCTATGATACTTAACATTTCTCTAAGGTATCATGATTATGTATCGAAGTATCTTTTGTGTTGCCTAATAATGTAAAATGATGCCTATGAGAGTGAAATATATGATTTGTATTTCAGATATATTGTATGATATTTCTATAGTAAGTAAAACGTAACATAAATAATAGCAACTAAAGGTTTAACGAGTAGGATGGGAGTATATGCATATTGACTATAAATTTTAAAACCTAAAGTAGAATATTTTTCAAAACTGCTTTATTTATAATCCATAAATGTAAATGTATTGTTATGTCCTATGTATTATATTTACTATAACAAACGTTCTTTGTTGCCTTAATATTTAATAAGAAAGTTTTCTACAAAAATATTTCTCTTTACCTATAATTTAGTACACATTTTCTCATAGAAGTTTTTATTTAAGTTTAAACCACAGTCACTTTTAAATTAAACTTCAAAAGAACATTTAAAATAACGTTGAATATAGTCCATTTAAATACCTTTTCCATTATTAATGCTTTGTTATGTAAATCAATAAAAAACTCCGCGGTTAAATATTACAAAACAAACATTTCACAGTGAATTATTAATTCTTTTTTACTTACGTAAATAAACAATTTTATCTACATAAATAAATTATTACTCATGTAAATAAACAATTATTTTGATAAATCAAGTCTTAAGTAAAATATTTTATGGATTTAATATGCAAAAATTATGTTTAATATTTTTTAATCTATTGATGCAAAATTTTCCTATTTCAATTAATAATATTCTTTTATTATTATATATAGTGGAGAAATACATTAGTTATACTGAACTTTTTAAACACAAGTGTAATTTTTTAAATTTCATTAAAAAGTTTATTATATAATTACTTTAATATTTGTAAGTAAGAATATTTTATTCGCAGTACAACAGCATAAACAATTCTTTCACACTGTAAATTAAATCTATAAGGAATACTACAATATAATTTTGTCGCGAAAACTGAAAACAATAACACACATAACACGTTTTATTTCATACATTTTTATTATTTTTACTCCAGTTCCTTATTTTATCAATATTTTGTGATTATTTTAGTATATTATTTGCTTTTTACTCTAAAAATCCGTTTACCGTTTACTGAGATCACATTCAAGTTTATTTTTTTAATATTTGTTGTCTTATAGCTTACATCATTCAGTTTCTAATTTCTTTCAAGTGCTTAGTAACAGTTGAAAGACGTTTTTTTATGCATTTGATTTTTATCAAAAAATATGCATATCAATCAAATTCAGTTTTTTTCTGATGCAAATATAACTTTTTTTTCAACACGAGTAGGCCAGAGTTTCTATTTCCTTTGTTTCCATTTTTGTTATTATTGTTATTAGTTTAATTTTAATTCAATCTCATATATATACATATATATTATGTATTGCATATGTGAAGAACAACTAAAGCCTTCTGTGATTATTTTTATTTTTAAATATTTTTTGAGACATCTGTAATTACATACACTATGTCTCAAAATAAATAAATTATATTTCCTGCTAACATTTTTTGTTAATTTTTTTAAAGAAAGAGTTACAGTGAATAAAAATAATATGCACTGGTTTCTTTAATTCCTGCAATTCGATTCGATTATTCATTTAATAAAACTTTATTATAATTAATTTCTGTTTTGAACCTTTAACTAAAAAGAATACATTATAAATTGATTTTTATTTAGGATATTTTTGTAACATTTAATAAAATAATACATAAGTTTTACATCTGATATCTTATAATTATTTAAGAAGGTGTTTTTTAACAAACGATCCTTAGTGAAGTTGTTAAAAAAAAAGGTAAATAAACTAAGGATGATTCAATTTGATATATTTTTTTACAATATTTTTTTTGAAAAAGCAAGAACCATACAAAATATTCAGGAATAAGTAATAAAAGAGAAACTTCAATATATATATTTCTTTGGTTCAAGGGATCCAATTACATATGCTCAAACACAATTTTTTATTGAACTCTATAATTTAAAATTTTATTGAATATTAAAAAACAAACTAATTTAAAAATAATAAAGACCGTAATAAAAATAATAAAGACCTTCTATTAGAAATTTTATATCTCAATATCAGTTACTTCTTTTTGTTATAAAAATGATCTTAATTAAATATAACCCATTTGAAAATGTATTGCTCTTATAAAATAACATTCTTCAATTACGATGATTGTAGAAATCTTAAGTTTCTGCATTATTTTTATTAAAATATGTGCACCATTAAAATTACCATCCTAGGAATATATATAACTGAACTGCATAATCGGTTGTTAAAATTTTACTTTCTTTGATTAAGTAATTTGAATTAAATATCTTTATTAATAAATATGATGTTTTTAGAATTTTGTTAAACACATGTTATATAATTTTATGAGTTAATAAACACAATTTATATTAAATGTATTTTAAAAATATAAAACTGCAAAATATATTAAGTAATTTGAGATCAAATTTAAATTTACTTTAATAAAAAAATGTATAGATTTTGTTTTTTAATGTAATAAATATTTTAGAATCTTACAAAAAATTGTAAGCAATTTTAATTACGTAAAAAGAGGGAATGGATAGAAAATAATTACGTAGAATTTGATTTGATTTAAGGTATAGAAAATATATGTAATATAATTCCCTTTTGAAAAAATTAATAAATCATTTTTAAAGTTGAAGTTTTATTATCAATCTATAAGTTTATCTAGTTTGCACTTACTGGCACACATCATTTTTGACAGTATTCAACATAACACTTTCATTTATAACTACAAATAATTTAATTTTAACATTTCAGCTACAACAAATTAATTTTTTCTTAAAAAGAATTATTTTCCGATATTATAGAAAAATCCTTAAATTGTCTGTGGTAGAACCAGATATAAAAAGTTTTGAACTTTCTTTATGTGAAGGAATGTCTAGAAATTGGAAATTTGCAGTGAAATAATACATTATGACTCCAGACTTTTATTAAATATAAATAAAATGGTAGGAAATACGAGTTTGTTCATCTTGACAAAAAATAGTAAAAGCTGAACTAAAATGAAAAGTTAATTTTTCTGATGCCAACTGAATTAGTTTTATGATACACTTTATGATCAAGAAAATATCCCATTTTATTTTAAAAAAATTAGAAAACCGTAAATTATGTGAGTTTAATCTTACTTACTGCTACAGTGTTTCAATTTTATTCTTGAAAGAAAATATTCTGTATAAAACAGTAGAAATTACTTGATTCTATATAGCATTATATATAGCGTAACTGGTGAAAACTGTTGTAAAGCATTTGAGTACTTTTTAGGATATTAGGAGAAGTTGAGTTTAACATGCCCCATATTAATACGTTAGACGAGTAACTATTATGGGAATGAAAAAGCTAATAAATATGCCTACAAAAATAAGAGTATAACATTCATGACCATTTGATGAATAAAAATTAGATTCGAATATGGAATTTTCTTTTTCGTAGAATTTCTAACTAAAAATCATATTGTTGAAACCATTTGTGGGTCTGTCTAAAAAGGGGTACGATCATAAAAGTAATGATCAAATCTTTAACATTTGAGTTCAAGTGAATTTCGTTCAAGAGCATTTAGAGTCAAGTGGCTCCTAAAATGATTAATACTAAATATAGTTAATTAATTTTTAGTTTTTTTTTAAATTATTAATTTGCAGATTATAAAAATGTTCATTAAAACTATCCAAGTGTCATCTTGAACTTATCAAATGTTAAAGTAGCAAATCAAGAATAATCTGATAGTTGTATTGACATCAACAAGTCAACCAATTAATACATATAATAATAGAAATTTCAGTCATGTTATAACAATGCGGTAATTATTATTAATAGAAATAAAAAATTAATGTGTTTATAATCTATTAAAATATATAATCCTTTAGATTAAGAATCAAAAAGAGTTGACAAATCAATATTTTACTAAAATATATGAAATACCTAAGGCATTAAAATACCTTTCGTTAAATGAAATAAACATTACTTATTTACATAATATGCTAGAGTATTGCTCAGACAGACAATATACTTTTTTAATAAGGTAAAACTATACTTTAGGGTGCCCTTTGGTCCTGCGTTTTGAAAACCGGATCCAAATATATCATTTCTCTAATAGGATGCTCAATTTCGAAATGCTGCAAGTATGATTGATCAAACAAAGTATGATTGTGTCGTCAGTTCCGTTGACGCTGAAATATTATCTTTAGTGTCAGACCTTCTGATAAATCCCCCAATGAATGATAAATACGTGGCTATCAAAGAAAAATTAATTTCCATCTTCACCGAAATCGAAACGCAAAAGATTAAAAAATTATTAACTGAGGTAGAATTATGTGATGGAAAACTTCACACACACAAGTGGTAATGTGAAATGAAGAATTTAACACCAGTAAGTGAAACTTTTCTTAAAACTCTCTGGATTCTATGAATACCAAAAGTAACATCGAGTATTTCATCTATCAGTGTAGACGACTTAATCAAATTAGCAACAATGGCCGATAAAATGTGGGAAATAAATTTTATGTTGTAGCTTTCTCTAGTGATCACAACGTTTTAGTTAAATTGCAAGAGCAGATTGCAGAGTTGTCCATACAAGTCAACGAATTGAGTAAAAGACATTGTTCTAGACATAAAAATTCAGATCCCTCTCTAGAAGTAATTCTGGTAATAGACGCAGTAACAAGAATAAAAATATATTTTATTACCACTCAAGGTTTGGCAATAAAATTTACAAATGTAATCATGCTTTGCAATTGACCTGACACTAACTCGCAAGAAAACTAAACCTGCGGCGTTTACAGAAGAGACCGAAGGTTAAGGGGTAGACAGGTGTCGTCTTTTCATTAGAGACAAGGAAAGCGCTATCCAATTTTTAATCAATTACAGTGGGGAAATTTCCATGATTTCACCATTATCGAAAGAAAAAGAGAGCTGTTGTAAAATTAGAACTCATCGCAGCAAACGGAACTAAAATTAAGATGGATGGGCAAAAGCTGCTAAAATTGGATTTATGATTGCGATGAGAGTTTGATTGGCCTTTTATAATCACTGATGTCAATAAGCCAATTATAGGTATTGACTTTTTGTCTTATTTTCATCTTTTGGTTGACAGCAAAAACCACAAATTAATCGATGGAATCACTTCCTTGTCTACTATTGGTAACCCCTCCTATTTTATCGTTTCAGCTATGGTTCATACTGTACAGAATTAAATATTTTTTTGAAGCTAGGAGAGCTCCGGTTGCAACTAGGGTCAGATGATTCACAGCCAAAAAAATTAAAAGTAGCAAAAATAGAATTTGAGTTTATGTTGCAATAAAGACATTGCAGACCCTCAAAAAGTTGTTGGCCAGCCCTCTACAGTTCATCCTAAAGAAGTCAGGGTATTGGAGGCCACGTGGAGATTACAGGGCTCTTAATAATATTACCATTCCTGATCGATATCCTCTACCATTCTTCATCGACTATGGCTATATCCTATACTGAAAAAAGTTTCTCTCATCAAATGACCTAATTCTAACTTACCAACAAATTTCAGTATATTAAAGCAATATACCCAAAACAACCATTATAGTTCCATTTCGATTGTTTGAATTTCCATTCATGACATTTGGCTTACGCAATGCAGAACAGACATTTCAACGATTCATAAACATGGTACTATCTGGATTAGACTTTGCATTCTGCTATTTAGATGATATATTAATCACTTCTCCAGATGAGGAATCTCACATTAAGCACTTGCACAGTTTTTCAAAATTTAAGCGACTCTGGTTTATGTACCAAAATCGCAAAATGTATTTTTGGCACCTTTAAACTTATTTACTTAAGACATGAAATCACAATGGGAGGGATAAGACCACTTTCAAAGAAAGTTGATGCCCTACAAAACATACTCGAACTCATTTCATCCACCATCTTCAGCAGATTTCTGATGATTAATTTTTAATACCGCTTCATTCAAAATTGTGCCATGCTTCAAAAACCTCTAATCTCACTACTCAGTGGAAGACGCAAAAACAGTAAAATACCGTTCACATGGACTGGAGATTCTCACAATGTATTCAAAAATCTTAAATTTGGACTTTCCCACGCTACTTTTCTGGTTCATCCCTCAACTAACGCTACTAAACCTCTCACAAGCAGTGCTTCGGATACAATAATCGGCGCAGGCATTCATCAAATCGAACAGAATAAGAGGCGTCCATTAAATTTCTTCTCACGTTCCTTGACTGACACATAGAGAAAGTACTGTGCAT
This sequence comes from Latrodectus geometricus, assembly GCA_026290005.1. Taxonomy (NCBI): domain Eukaryota; kingdom Metazoa; phylum Arthropoda; class Arachnida; order Araneae; family Theridiidae; genus Latrodectus; species Latrodectus geometricus. Next base: position 12,593 of record JAPDSC010105682.1, on the reverse strand, counting down.
ATGTTTGAGTACTCTTGTCCATCTACACTGCAATAAAACATTTTAGATACATATTAGAAAGAAAGTCTTTCAACATCTATATGGACCACAAACCTATTACCTTTGCTTTTCATCAAAATTTAGACAAAGTCTCTCCCAGACAAGCTAGACAATTGAGGTATGTTGCACAACTTTCAACGAATATTCATTTCGTCAAGGGAAAAGAAAACGTCATTGCAGATGCTCTTTCCAGAATTAATACTATATGAACACCATCTCCAATTGATTACGAAACAATTTCAAAATCTCAAGATGATGGAGATATAACAATTTTAAAAGACAACGAAAATGGTTCAGATTCCCATTCCAGACACTGACAAATCAATTTACTGTGATGCATCAACAGTAACCGTCCATATATTCCCTCAAACTTTCGACGACAGATATTTTCTTTTATTCATAACCTATAACATACAGGGATTAGAAGTAAAAGAAAATTAATCATGAAAAGTTTCATATGGTTAAATATCAATGAAGATTGTCATTTATGGTGTAGAGAAGGAATGAAATGTTAACGATCAAAATTTCAAAAGCAAACTAAATTAGCTTTCATGAACTTTAATGTTTCACATGAACGTTTTCAACTAATTGAAATAGATATTTTTGAACCCTTCCCTTCACTTCAAGGTTTCATATTTTTACTAACGGTGATTGATCGTTTTTCGAGATGGCTCGGAAGCTCTGCCTATGGCGAACAAATCTGCAGAAATTGTTGCAAAGGGCATGAATCAACCTGCCATTCAACCGCTTCAGAATACCACAGCGTATCATGTGTAATTGTTACCGTGAAAGTCCGAAATCTGGAGAATGTCGACATTCGCTGGTGAATGTCAACATTCACGTAGTCGCTTGGTGTATGTCCGAAATATTTGCTAGATATCCTCATTTCTCACTTACACCGGCAAATGTCGACATCCACAATGCACTAATGGTGAATCTTGAATATGCGTTTCATCTCTCCGTATCCGGAGAGGAGAAATGCAGATTTGCATTTTCTTATCTCAATATTTCAGGCGTGAAAAACGTCACATGTGTGACGTAACTTATCGCCTCTCTTAGAAAGGAGGAGTGACCAATCACGGTGAGTAGAGGAAGTGTAGAGGATTTTTAATCCGCGGGACAAACCTGACAACAAACAAATTAAAAACAAATTAAATGCTGTGGTGGAAAGGGAAGCCCGGGAATGGCCTTCTGTTATCTCCTTTTCGAGCTCTTTAATCATCTTTTCAAATTCCACCAAAGCTTGTCTGCGATTGTCGACATATACCGGCGATGGTCCGAAAGTGCAAGAAATGTAATCAATTGTACGGTCTTTCACCAACGTTTTTGGTATGTGTTGACATTCACCGTTGAATGTCGACATTCTCTGATTTCGGTCTTTCACGGTAACATAATCAAGGACGTCAATTTGAAAGTCAATTCTTCTCATCCTTAAACAAATCTTCGTATAAAACAAACCTTTTAAAAATCTAGAGCAACAGCGTATCATCCCCAATTGAATGAATTGATTGAATGACAACACAAGACTATAAAGGTGAGCTTGAAATATCTTTTACAACAAAGCAAGTTTTGGATAAATGTCTTTGGTTGGCAACTAACTTTGGTTTTCATGGGTTACGCTTTGCACTGAAAGAAAATATTGGATAATCATCAGCCGAGCTACTTTATGGAAGACCCCTCTATTTACCCAGAGAATTCGTCACGACTATTCCTAATGTCACACTCTGAGAGTTCGTGGAAAAACTACAAAGTATTATCCATAAAATGAAGCCTGTTACAACAACTACCCATGGCAATACAACCACATTTGTTTCAAAACACTTTTTGAATTGCTCATACGGTTTTGTCTACAATAACGCAAGCACTTCATCTTTGCAGCCAGTTTGTCCTGGGCCTTATATTGTCAAGTACCGTTCACAGAAGTACTCTGATATTGAAATTAATGGAACTTTCAAAAGAATTTCCATTGATAGACTGAAACCATTAAACAGCCTCTTGGAATCTACGAGGACAGGAATTATCCGGATCCGCACACCCAGTACGAACCTCAGGAGAAAATTTGGTCGCCGATCAATCACAATCATACAACACGCAGTGGAAGGACTGTCGGGTTTCCACCCTTTTTAGAGAACTATGTCTCATAATCGTTTTTACTGGGGAGGGAGTGTGTTGAGACCTCTATGTTTCCTTTCATCTTATTTTTAATTTTTGTACGTTTTAGTTTCCTTAAGATGGCAACAAATTTTACTTAAAAAAATAAATTATTGTATTTCCATAGAAATAACTTTATAGCAACAGCAGATTATTATAAAATAAAAAATAAACACAGATTTTGTTCTTTTTATTAAGTCATCGTATAATCTAATTTAATTGATTTAGAGTTAATAATTTGCCGAGGATGAAAGAATTGTATTAAATATCCTCTTTAATAACAATAATAGATTTGTACTAAGTACAAATCAATTATTGCCAAAAAAAGCAATGCCAATATATGCATAGTAAAGTTTAAATGATGTTGATTTATTTTATTTTAACAATTTTATAAAAGAATAATTTGAAAGTTTTTTATCACTAGTTCTTAATTTCCAATAGCTTATTTTGGAAAATCATCCACAGATCAATTATTACATTATTTTTGAGACCAAATGATGCACATATTTTAGTTATTTAGGTTTCTCAAAGTGCATTATTATTCATGGTTAAAGAACTACAATAAAAAATGTGCTTTAAATAAAACATTTTATTTAGATAAAATAATCATTTGATAACATTCATATAAAGTCTACAATTTTTTCGCTTTTTATGAATTTCAATGTTTGCTATATGTTGTAGCATAGGTGACAAATGTTTTCAGCTATAGCTATTTCAGTATAAATTTCTTTTTAACAGTTTTATCTTAAGTCAAAAGGGAAAAAATATACACTACTGGCCATTAAAATTGCTACACCAAGAAGGCGACATGCTACAGACGTGAAGTTTATACGAAAGGAAGAAGGTGATGTGATATGCAAATGATTAGCTTTTCAGCGCATTCAGACAAAGCAGGCGCCAGTAGCGACACCTACATTGTGTTTAAATGGGGAAATTGTTCAGCCGGTTCCTCATACACAAATTGCACTTAAACGTTGTTGCCTGGTGAAAAGTTGTTGTGATGCTTCGTGTAAGAAGGAGAAATGCGTACCAGCACGTTTCTGATTTTGATAAAGGTCGAATGGTAGCGTACCGGGATTGCGGTTTATCTTATCGCAGTATTGCTGCTCGCGTCGGTCGAGATCCAATGTCTGTTAGTAGAATATGGAATCCATGGGTTCAGAACGGTAATACGGAACGCCATGCGGGATCTCAACGGTCACCTACCACTAGCAGCTGAGAAGACAGGCATATTATCCGCAGGGCTGTAATGGATCGTGAAACCACGTCACGAGCCTTGAGTCAAGAAACGGGGTCGTTTGGAAGACAACAAGTGTCTGCACGAACAGTTTGATTACGTTTGCAGCAGCATGGACTCTCAGCTCGGAGACCATGGCTGCGGCTTCCCTTTTTGCTGCGTCATAGACAAAAGCACCTTCAATGGTAAGATCAACGACGAATCTGGGCGCACGAATGGAAAGTCGTCATCTTTTCAAATGAATCCAGGTTCTGTGTACAGCATCATGATGGTCCTATCCGTGTTTGGCGGCATCGTGGTGAACGCACACTGGCAGCGTGCATTCGTCATCGTCATACTGGCCCATCATCTGGCGTGATGGTATGGAGTGCCATTGGATACACGTCTCGGTCACTTCTTGTTCACATTGATGGTGTTTTGAACAGTGCACATTACATTTCTGGTGTGTTACGACCCGTGGCTCTACCCTTTATTCGAGCCCTGCGAAACCCTACGTTTAAGCAGGATAATGCCCGACCGCATGTTGCCGGTATTTTACGGACCTTCCTTGATACGGAACATGTTCGGCTGTTGCCCTGGCCAGCACGTTCTCCATATCTTTCACCAATAGAAAACGTCTGGTCAATGGTTGCCGAGCAACAGGCTCGTCACCAAACGCCAGTCACTACGGTTGATGAACTGTGGCATCGTGTTGAAGCTGCAAGGGCATCTGTACCTGTATATGCAATCCAATCTCTGTTTGACTCAATGCCCAGGCGTATAACTGCTGTTATTACTGCCAGAAGTGGTTGTTCTGGGTACTGATTTCTCAGGATCTATCCAGCCAAATTTTTTGAAAATTTAATCACTAGTTATTTCTAGTATAATATATTTGTCCAATAAATATCATTTTGTTATCTACATTTCTTCCTGGTTTAGCAATTTTAATGGCCAGTAGTGTATTTTTATTTTCTTAATCAACTAAATGCAGCTTATACATATTCCGCTTTGTGAAATAATTTTCACACTTAAATATATAACTTAATCACCATCCTCAAGTTTTCTCCTTTTTGTAGCCAATTAAGTTTCAGTTTAAAAAAGTAATGCGAGTTAGTCTTACTTACAAATTAATTCGGGATCTATCTAATTATCTATTTATCTATCTATCTATAGATATATATCTTCCCTATTTTCAGCGATGAATTTTTCACAAATTAAAAATTAAAAGAGTACAATGAATATAATCTTCATCAATGCAGTTATATTAAATAATACTTTGTTCACAAGCTTTTCATTCCTTACTATTAGCAGTATTGAGATCAAATAACGGCTAGTAACTTAAATGCATTATAAAATTGTTTGGAAATGTACATAATCTATTTGCTTGTAGAAAGTAACAATCAAACTTACGTATGCCAATTGTCATAATGAAATAACTATGTTTTGACACTACATTGTAACTAATTAAAAAAATAAAAGCTGTTTTACACGATTTAAAGGCTACAAATTTGATTTTTCTTAAATAGGGAGTAGTATTCACAAGTCCTAAGAGAAAACATAAAAGGAAAGCTCCAGTTACTCACAAAGATAAACATGCAAGCTAAAAATATAAAATCACAATTTCAACCCTTCATCATTTCGAAATGGAATCGACAAAAAACCATCGACTATAAAGTACATAGTACAGTATTACAGATAAACTACAATGAACATAGAAAACTTTATTTGAAAATTGTGGTAATTTATATTATTTATTAAAAATGAGGACTTAATAAACAAATTTATGTTGATTGTAGAACTCATTGCACTAATAAATAATCAAATTTTAAACAAGCAAATTGTAAGAAAAATTGGCAAGCTATATTTTTCACAAAATTTAATTATATAAATACTTTTGAAACGCTATGAGAAATTAATTCACGCTAAAATTTTAAATTGGAAAATTTAAAAATTTTAAGCTCGTAAATTCATTAATTTTATATCAGCAATAATATTTTTAGTTTATGCTGAAGGAAAATTTAATTAAATAATTGTCTTTGAACGATGTGAAATATTTAATTTGTTTCTTAAAATGTGTATTTTTGATTAAAAATAAATATGCTATGAAAATTAAAATTTATATAAGTAATTTAGAATTTTTTTCCAATATACATTCCTGATTGTTGGAAAAACATAAGTTTACATACCGCTAAATTAAAGGTTCATACCAACAAATGACTCCTTTTTGATATCTGTAAGTTTGAAATTGTGCCAAAAGGTAGCATTTTTGATTAAAACGATATTCAAATAAAAAGGGATTACAACTTTAAAATCATTTATCTGCAATAACTATATACCTGAATGCGATAGAGTATTTGTTGTAGAACTGATTTCTGTAAGAATAGTAAAAGTATTTCTACTGCCGTTAGTCTTTTTCAGCTTTTAAGATTCTAAAATAAAGGAACCATATTCTTATATTAAAAAAAAAAAAAAAAAACATGCTTTGTGAAAGCTTAAACAAGCCGATTTCAAAGTTGCCACAAAGCTATATTGACACTAAAAGTGTGAAAAGACATTAGGTAACCAAAAGTTTGTGGGAGAATTTTACTAGTAATTATTAGCTTATTTCCAAGTTTCTAAGAGAAAACACAAATAATTATCACATTGAACATGTACAGAAAATTCCATAGTTTGACATACATAGTATTTTACAAATTTTTAAAATTTTTGCATATATGAGTAGAATAATACATATTTTATAAGTAAAATGAGGTTCATTTCCCTTAAAGGTTTATGAAATTTCCATAACTGCTTTATATAAATTATATCAAAGATATAACAACAGTCGTTAAAATTTCCAGTATATCACACTAAGGTACTCGGTAATAATCTGATATTTAGAAAGTTTATTCAGGAAATTCTTACTATAAGTTTAAAAATGCAAGGACGAAAAAATAATACAATAACTTTATGTAAATTATGATGATCCGCATTTGCTAAAATTAGAACAAAACAGGTACTCAATTCGAAACGTAGACATGGATTTTAAACATAGATGATTTCCCTGGAAAATATAATACCATATAAAACTTTCTTTTGGTTAACCAACCAAATTAGCTCATTTTCAATTATTAAGGAAGGGCATATTTTTTGAACCACCCGATAAAAAAATGGAACTAACATTGAAATTTATAGTTTACGTAAATGGTAAAAATGAACTATATAATTGTATGATTCCACGCTTTTTGATAGAAAAGAAAAGTAAGATGTGAGTGAGACAAACATTTGCAAACCTCAGGTTTTAGTAATAACTCGTTTTACTTCTGGTGATTTTTAAATTTTGTTAGCATATTTGTTGACGATAACCAGTGAAGTCCCACAGTGTCTGAGGGCTTTCATTTACCTGATTCATTATTCGTGGTAGAAGGTCAGATTGAAGGAAATGCGGATTTCACAGGCTGATGCTGCTTGCCGCTTTAATGTGTGATCTACTATCACTAGATTCAATATCAAAATGAAATTTGTGTATCCAGACATATTTCCAACCAGCTATAAGCTACAACACCTGTTGAGCACTATTTTATAGCTCTTTCATACCGAAACAAAAGAAGCATTTCCATGCTGTAGCTTTTTGCAAATCTGTGTAGCATCAGAGAGAAGAGTACCCACTATTAAGGGGCGCAGGAGTCTTCATCATGCAGTTCCTTATGCAAGGCGAGCGATTTGTGAGTGTCCCCCTCACTGGACAACAGAGAAGTTCACGCTTATTTTGGAAAAGAAAACACGTTTCCCGATGAGACAGTGATGGGTTTCTGTACTTTTTATAGATAAGTCCAAATTATCACGCCGAAACGATTCAAGTGTTCTCTGGAGGAAACAGAGAACCAGACACTATTAATCCAACTCTGCGGAAAGGCACTGTTACCGTGGTAATGGAATAATGATTTGATCAGGGTTCTCGCTCATTGATCAAACTGACTTTAATGTATATAGAGAGAAAATGAGACTAGTCTGAGGTATCAGGTTGAGATCCTTCGTCTATATGTCTGTCCATATGCAGGTACAACTAACAATAATTTCCTTTAGATGGATGATAACGCACAAGTTCATGGGGATGTAGCTGTTGAAGAATACATTGAGTGTCTTGGTTTGGTGTGAATGAAATGGCCAGCTCGATATCCAGACCATTTATATCATCTATGGTGTTATCTTAGTAGACCTGTTACTGCTTTATGTCTTACTCCAATGACTGTTGGAGAGCTGGAAAACAGCTCATTCCATGTTTGGTTTTCTCTTCTCATTGCAGTAACCGGCAACTTAATTGACAGCAAAGAAAGTCAATGATACCAATGCATTCAAACCAGGTATGGGCATATTCCTTATTAAAACACTTTTTGTTGTATTTCTATAACATTTTACCGCATAAAACTGAATATTTTATTCCAAAAATGGATTTTCCAGCGAGATTGCTTGTAAATCATTTAATAGAGATTTTGTTGTAAATCATTTCAGTGCTTTTTGTAAATAAACTTTTATGTTGCAATAAATACATGCCTATTTTGGAACATGTCATCCAAATTTGGCGTTTCGATATTCATTCATTTGCAAAATAGATGCAAAAAGCCGGTTGCTACTTAATATTTGAACATCAGCATTATAATTAAAATATTTCTGATCCAACATAATAAACACTTTATAATATAGAAATTATAGTGAGACTTTTTTACAGTTTATTTATTAATGAGACATTAACTTTTCATAAATGAAGATAACCAGAAATTGAAGGTAAAAAAAAGCAATTTTGAAATCTTACAAACCTTATCTCTAAAGAACTATACGTAAATGAAACTAATTAGATGTTCATCAGCGCTTACAATCGAGCCTTACTTACTCTAGTAACTTTCACAATCTAATCAAACGATTTTGCTGATGTTATATAAATTTTGAACTAAAAGCAAGTACACAATCTGTGAACCACGTAATGAGCAATATGAAAAATGGAGTTATTGCATCATTAACAGTCAAAAGTAAAATATGCACATAAACGAATGTAGATAGATATTTTCTATAAAATTTACTAAGCTAATAGAAATAAAAAAGACACTCGTCTTTGATTAAAATATTAAAAATATCAAATTTTCTACGTAACTTACAATTGATGCGCTAGTAATATCGGATATTTTTCTTTGAAAGCAGAAATTATAGTGAATAATTGATGCATTAGTAATATATAAAATATTTTTCTTTCGAAACAGAAAATACTGTACTTCATTACATACTTTCATCTTTCTCCCTATTGTTTGAATGAGTTGGTTGTTTAGGTTTTGTGGTGCAAGGTCCAAAAATGGACAAACGGCGCCTATTGTTTGAATGAGATAACTTCTGTGCAATCAATCTCTAATTTTTAACCTAATAACAAAGAGCCTTATTGATTTTAATTTCGTAACCAAGAAATCTTTTTTACAGCCAATCCATTGGTGCTACCATTGATTTAATAACATCTAATCTTCATTTGAAGATGTTAAAAATTTTGATTTTGATTATTTTGTAAAATTATTTCCTAACCATAGTCAATTTGAATTACATTAAGTAATTACAAAGATGATGCTCAGTTTCCTTCATTTTTCATATTTAGATTGATGAGTTCCTAATTTTAAAATGTAATTTTGTCCCTTAACACGCCATTTACGAATGTTAAATTTGAAACCAAGAAAACGAAATTATGCACCCTACATTTTGATTCACAAATCATGTTCAACAATACATCATTTTAATAGCCAAACCACAAAACTATATTCTCTTCTGAGATTCTCAGTGCCACAATTTTTCTATCGGGGTAAAATGATAGAAATAATACTGCTTTTATTCACAAAATGTCCATCACAATACTTTACAGAATTCTAATTTCTCTGGATAGCATACATAAACTTATTTTCGAGACTATTCCTCAAGACGGAGAATAATTTTCGCAATTGTGGAAGAGCAGTGATCCGGCCCTTTTCAATATATTCTTCCAAATAAACCAGTTTCTCTAAGATTTTGATAAAAGCTTACATTACTTACATACTTTCAGTTTGAATGAGTTTACGACTTCAGAAATAATGCCAGTATTTTCCTTCGCTTACAGCGAGCTATCGCTAAAATCAATTTTTACTTGTATTTTGAATTTAAAAGTCACATGTAAGTCTGAAAAAATTATTACTAAAGTTTGTCTAATAGGATTTGAAAATCCATTTGACAAAAAGGTTTGTAAATGTGTTGAAAACAAAATGCTAAATTTTTCTTAAAGTTATCATTTTTTTCATTCAAAATAGCAATTGTTTGCTGTATCTGCATTCCAAAAAGTTGTTTCGCTAAAACTTTTGTTTAATTGCCCATCTATCAGTAATAGGGAAATAAAAAAAAATTCTGGTTAAATATTTTGATAGCAATTTAATTTATATCGTCAACATTTGAACGTCACCTGCATTTCGCAACTAAATCGAGGTATATATCTTCGTAACAACTGCTTCTGTTTTTCTGAATATTATACTTATTTTGCATGTGTATATCGATTATTTCTTAAAATAGGCATATTAGCTTTTGTCATAATTCTTTTGAAAAATGATTAATTTGGTTTTTTGCATTTACCACATTGACTGTTTCGTTCCCTATTTGTGTTCGACATTTGGGTCATTATTCATCATGCATATATATTATAACAAACATTAAACTTAAAGGAAAAATAATTAAGAATTTTGCACTGAAATATATATTTTCTTGAGACAATCTATTCAATGCTCCAATACTTTAGACTAAAGAATGAAAAATGTTTTTAATTTATAATATAAAATAGTAAATATTTTAAATTAGTTTAAATATTTTTTGACAAAAATAACTGAGTAATCTATAGAGTATTTCATGCAATGAAAATGCCAATATAATTTGAAATTAAGTAATTTTATTCAATACGAACATTATTTTTGATGAAGGGTTTTGAAACGATATTTCAAATTAATTTTCTTTCTAGTAAATTTTTTTCTAACTATATATCAATTTAAATATATTTTTTCTAGAAACATATCTATAAAATTATCTATTTAAATATGTTTTAAAGTATTACCATCTACTTTATTATAATTTTGAATAATGATATTAATTTATAAATTAATTTGAATGAAATATTTTAAATTTTAATATGTATTTACTCTAATGTAAATTATAATAATGAAAAGTCTTTAAAGAAAAATTGAAAAAATATGCACGTGGGTGTTGAATATATGATATTTTGATAATTAACAGTCATAAAACACAAAAAACAAAACATGATCCCACGACGATTATCGGGTTCTTACTTCAGATTTTAAAGGTTATAAAGTTATGATAATTTTTTAAACTTTATTAAGTAATAAGGTTTTGAAGGTTAACAATTTGCAAAAGGTATTGAAAAGTGAAGTAGTATGCTTTCGATTTCAGAAATTTTATATCTCGTGTTAAAAGGATGAAATTTACAAAAAAATTTAAATATTTTATCTAATTGTATGAAACATACATTTATTACAGATGCTAAAAATAATAAAATTTTTAATTCATTGAATATTAGTATATTTAATCATTTATAACCTTAGCTATTTATTCATAAAAATAATTAAGGTTAAAAATTTAATATTATTATTTAGTATTATTTTATTTATATTTATTATATTTAGTATTAGTTTAATATAATATGTAAAAATAATAAGTATAAAATTTATATTAGAAAGCAAAATTTATCAAAAACTTATAATTATCTTCTTTTGATTTTATTTTGTTGAAAAAGGTTAAGTCATAAGAAAAGATAAAAACAATTCAATTATGAAATATATATATATGGATTAATTTATAAAATAGGCATTGAATCTCTTTTCGATCAGATTATACGTCTATATATGTATTTTGGAATAAATATCTTGTTGAGTTACATATTAAATCTCAATACTATGTCTCAAAATTTAATTAAAATTGAGACGAACTTGATAAATATACCGATATGACAATTACCAGTGTTTGGAATGAATATACATCCGTTCCAAACGCTGGTAACTGAAATATTATAATATTAGAAAAGATAACAGGAAAAGTTGTTTCTTAAGTTTCAAATTTAGTATCCACCACAGGCACGAAAATTTTCTAATAAATAATACAAATGGCAGAAATTAAAGTCATACATCTAGATAAAGTGTTTATAAATGGCCATTTTTTAACAAATTTTCCCTTTCTTCATTGGACACTTACATATAACTTAGACCATAGCAAACATCTTAAATAATATTTTTACATCCATTTTATTAGTAATGTAGGAATAGTTGAAAGTGATGAAAAAGAAAGAATGAAATGTTTCAAAACATTTTTATTAAAAAAATTATAATTATTGAATATCTTATGACATATGAAGAATTCGATTGTTATTTATAATTTTTTGATTGGAAAATGTTTTAAAACAATTCTTTCCACCTTTTTTTCATTTGAATTATCTTTCTTATGATTTATTGAAGTCATTGACCTATCATTACTCTATTAAGTCTCTTGCAAAATTCATCAATACGTATAGCAAACAATTGATCAGCCATGCATATAAAATTACAAATGAAAAGGAGAAACATGAATTAAATATTTTAATGTATTAATAATTCCTTTGATCATGAATACAGATTTTTATAAACATTGATATAGTCAGGTATTATTTTTAGATACTTGATATTTATTGTTGAATATTTAGAAAAATACTCTTATTATTCTTTAAATTTTAAAATTTATTGAAAAGTCATTAACAATATTTTTACTGAGTCCAAAAGAAAATAATTCAGAAGATGTAATTAAGTAAATTAAGTGCTTCAGGAGGTCATGCGATGGAACTAGCATTCCTAATCCAACGGATTCCAAATAGTCAGGTGAATCATTATATTTCTTATTAAAAATCGTATCATATCAAAAATTTATATCAGTACTTTTATTATTATTCAGGTTTTCACACCACAAAATATGTTCATTAAAAATCATTCTTTTCTTAATTCTGAAGACTTGTATATTTTTATGTTGTTGGTAAAATAAATGTTCAGTAATTGAATTTTGCATAGTCTAAATCACATCTTAAACATTTCAGATTGAAGACAACTTATCAAAAATTCTTTCTAGGAAAGAATGTGATGTAGACTTATACACGTACTAAGAAAAAATGTTTAGGTTGCAA
>JAPDSC010105681.1:0-16645 GCA_026290005.1 Latrodectus geometricus | reverse complement strand
TATATATATATATATATATATATATATATATATATATATATATATATTTGTATGTATATGTAGTGCAAAGTTTATCTGCATAAGAAATACTGAATTAAAGTAACGATGTAATAGCTTGCTCATTAATGTGACTATCAATTGAATAATCGTTGTCTTAAATTGCCAGAACAGATGTAAATTGCATTTGATGTGATTTTGATGGCTGTTGTAATTGGAAGAATTCTTATTTCACAGAACTTGTTTGTTTGACTAATTTTTAATGCGAATACATGTACATACATAGTCTTACATAATTTTCACGACTTTTCAAAAGTTGTCTTAGTAAAATTTTTAACTGTCCTGTTATTTTAATTTAATGAATGAAAAAATGGCAGAAAATTATGATGGCTAAAGCAAAATTTTGTCTAAGTAGGAAATATTTATCAATAATATAATTAACTTGAAATGTTTTAAAACTTTTAATTTTTTGTATCTTTTCCGTTCATTTCATATTTTTCATTTGGAAAATTCATAATTTTTATCCTTTTTATTTTACTTTAAACATTCAATATAATATTATGCTTTTCATATATTTTATTTTTATTGTTTTAATGTAAACTTTTTAGAAAACGTATTATATCTTTAATCAGTTGCATAGAATGATTTTAGACGCAGTAAGAGTTATATCAGATTTTCTCTTGTCAATCGTTCTTTTAGTAAAATAATCTAAAATTATTTTAATAAACTTTCCTATATTTCCAATTTATTATTTATTTATTTATTTTTTGGAAATAATTTTTTTAAATATATGCAAGAACAGATAATATCTGGTTTCGCTATAAAAATTTATTTTTTCATGGTTGGTAATTTATATGGTTCGCTATAAAAACCATTCTCTCCTGTATTATAACTTGAAAAATGTATTTTTTCCTGAAAATTTTGTCAAATTTATTTTTAATAATAGAAATTCATAAAAATTTTGTTAATCAAAATTAATAGGCTTCATATATTAAAATTAGTTTCAATACTTATTTACTACAGACAAAAAAAAAAGTTATTTTTTAAAATAATAAAAAATTACAATAATAGGAATATTATAAATGACTTTACTCAAATTCTTCTATTGTATTAATAAGATACATTTCATTAATGGTATTTAAAATATTAAATGCGTAAAGTTACACAGATTTATAAGACAATGTTAAAATTAAACCTCCAATACTCTTATTAATAATATTTCTAATATTAAGTTACTAGTCTCTGACTGTTTATATTGGAATCTGGTGATGAGTCATCTGTGACTTTTCAATTTGTTAAAAATAAGAAAAAATGCTGACTAAGCAGTTTTAATGACTATACTATTCTCTAAAACTTAAATGAATAGTTGAACAACAAACATTACAATCACTTTTTCACATGAGGTCTAATTTATTTTGGGTGTACGGTTTGCAGTGAATTCTGAATTATTATTATTAACATCCTCCACACACATGAGTAAGGAGCTCGATTTTAGAATTGAACTCTTGAATTATGTAACTAAAAGGCAAAGTATATTCATTCAAGATGCTAGTTCTGCTGCTTAATATGTTATAAAAAATAGGATTGCCATCAAAAACTTGAAGGTAATTTACATGCTTTTGTATTTGTATATATTATATTAAGTATATATTATAAAATGTGTCTTAGGTTTAATATTTCAAAAATAAACGATAACTTATAGAAGAAATATTTTACTAAAAATTAAATTAATTGGGTTAAAAAAAATTACTGGTTACTTGTTTGGTAACTAAAATACGATTTTCTATTCTAATATCAACATCTTTTGATGTAGTTTACCCAAATTTCTCGCAATTATGTAAGTGACCCAAAATATATTTGCCGATTTTGAATGATTTGTATTCAAATTTGACTTTGCGCTTCTTTATTGTTTAATTTAGTTAGTATTGATGAGATTTATATCCAACGGATATTATTAATATTTTTTAGAATTAGAGGTTTTCGATCAGTAAAAAAGATATTGACTTCATTATAGATAAAATTCCTTATAATTATAATTGCAATGCAAGTAAAAATGCAAATACTGTTTTTTAACATTTATTATTTCAAATAAATATTTTAATATTAACAAAAAGTAAAAAAGGACATTCTAAAAAGCTGCCTAAAATCTAGAATATTTGTAATTTATGCCATAACACTTTGCTTAAAAAACTCAACAATGGTACATATTTTCCTAGATAAAAATTTAAAAAGTATAATTAAGTCAATTACTTTTAGGCAGAAGTATAAATTCTGAGATAAATATATGAGGTTATTGGAAGAAATACATATTAACTGCGTCTAAAACTCGTCCAACTCTTGATTTAATAATATTTTCAGCACAAATAGTCTCTAATAGCTGAATGGATATATCTATTGTATTATTTAGATACAACATACGATTAGTTTGTACTGATTCTACAATCTGAATATAAGAGTATCGGGTTATTAGGTGAAGGGGTACTTGCTTCAACTGTGTCTAAAACACGTCCAACTCTCGACTTAATTAGAGACTATCTGTAATTTCAGGACAGATAGTCTCCAATAGTTGAATGCATATCTCTATTGTAATATTTAAACACAACGCACGATTATTTTGTATTGATTCTACAACCTGAAGATAAGAGTATCGGGTTATTGGGTGAAGGGGCATTTGCTTCAACTATGTCTAAAACTCGTCCAACTCTCGACTTAATTGTAATTTCAGGACAGATAATTTCTAATAGTTGAATGCATATGTCTATTGAAATATTTAGACACGACACATAATTATTTTGAATTAATTCTGCAATACTTGGGAAGAAAATGCCTTTACAGTTTTCTATTTTGCATAACAATGATGAGATATTCCATTGTTGCTTTTGCATGAATGTAATTTGAAGAACTTGCTCAAACCATGTTTCCGTATACATAAAGGATTGATATCTGTTAGCAGAATTATTAGCAACTTTAAAAGCATCACATGATTTTAAAACAAAGTACTGTTTACTTCTAAATATAGGAATTGCGCTAAGTTTAATTCAATCCAGGCTTTTTTCCAATTAAAATATTGCTTTTTAAAAAACTGTTTTACTAAAAAGTTTTCAAAAAAAAGCAAATTAGTACGTGATGAGATGAAATAATTAGCATAAAAGCTTAGTGTGTGACTCATTTTCCCATACCTACTCACTAACAATAATAAATAGTAAATACAATTTAATAATAATTTTTAGAACTAATATTTAATAATTTTTGGAATAAAATTTGCATTGAAAAATATAATATTTCAAAACTCATTAAAAAAGGATGATTCACATTCAAGAATAAATATTCTTAGTACAAAATTCCTTAGTAGAGGTACCTTGACTTTCATATCCAATTAAGAAAAACGAATCTTGGTACATAATCCTTTAGCACCGAAAATCCCAACTACTTGCCAAGACCAACTACTTGCCATAAAATCCAATCAAATATTTTATGATTTTTAATATTCTATGATTTCTACAAATATCGCTTTATATATGGCTTACTTTTTATGATTTTTTTTCATTTCATGTTATCATCTAAAGGATGTTATAAATGCTCGATAACAGAACTTGCAAACAATATCTACGGTGCGAATATAATCTATTAAGATATATTTGTGCCTAAGTGTTTTTAATATAATAAAAAGGATAAAAGTTTAGGGTCTAGAGATGAGTGATTGCTTGACTTTTATTCATTTTTCTTAATTTATAGTTAATTGACAATATTTTTCAATTTCATTCGAATTATTTTGTCTCGTTGAACATTCGAAAGTTGTTGTTGCTGTTGTTATACATGGCTAAAAAGAACCCAATCCATCAACATCTGGCCACTCGCAAACACATTTAAATTACAATAAAAAGGGAAAAAAAAAGGTTAAAACCAACATAAAACAATTAAAATTCTAAAATTTCAAAAGATTAAAAATGTCTAAAATTTCAACTTTTAAAATGCTAGAGGGGGGAGCATGTAAGTGTGGTCAGGACATGCGATCCCTCGCCATCCAATATAACCTGCAAACATCACCACTTTGTTGAAGAGTATTGTCCAGGCCCGGGCAGACGAGTAGATGTTCCCTATTCATATTGTCTACCTTACAGACAGGGCAAAGACTACTGGTCAAGATGCCAATTTTCTTAAGGTGTTCAGCTAGGCAGTCATGACCAGTGCTCAATCTAAAATTGGCCACGGCCTCTTTACGTGGTCTGTGACCGAATTTTTTCCAATCATTTTTAATATTTATTCATAGTTTGTCTCTGGATTTATTAGACAGGTCCTTATTATAATTCTATTCGAAAGTTACTGTCAAACATCCGAAATACTGTTTAGAGTCGAATATTTTTTTTCGAATGGTAGACAATAATAATATTATTGTCGATTTTTACTATCGAACATTATTGTAGAATATTCGAAATTATACTTTATGAGCTCCAGAACATTTAGTTTCCTGACGTCGAACAAATCACTCCAAATCTTCGTTAAATCCTATGCGGTCCTTTCGCGGAATAAAAATTTAACATTCAGCTCCAGCGATAGAATTGTGTAATTTCATGACAAATATCTATTCACCTTTTATATGAAGATCTTTCGTTGGTTTTGTTGGAAGTGTGGTCTTATTGAACAGCGTTTTATCCAATCTTAATAAGTCTTGCCCGTCTTTCAAGTTTGTGTAACACTTAAATGTATTACTAAACTATCATTTTCTCACCAGTGAACTATATTTTTTCGCTGCTTTGTAATTCATATACGGTACCAAAACAGGATATTCTCTCTGCCATTTTCAGTAAGATTAGTTAGTTTTGCGAGCACTCCTTAAAAATTACATCGTTTTCCTTCATACTAAAAGTATATAATAAATGTTTAAAACATATTTTCGCTGAAGAAAACGTTTCTTTTTTTGTAACTCGAATATTCGTCTTTTTAACACAATCTAAAGAATTTTCCTTGTTGATTTCTTAAGTAAATAGTTTTATCTTTATCTATTTTCCTTGATATTAGTATTATGTAAACATCTTTAAAGGTTTACCGTTTTATAATTTTTTCTAATATTGATTCAATATTTGGCAAAGTCCTTGAAAATGATGTTAGGTTTCTAGAAGAATATTTTAGCTATAAAGTCACTTTTTCTAGCAGTCAACTATACCTATCACATCCAGAACTTTATTCATTATAAAATTTTTTTATTTATTTTCAACTGTTATTAGACAATAAAACATTCAACTTACGTAAAGTTTCAGGAAATTTTTTGTTATTATGGCTCAGATAAAATATTTGTTTCCCTTTTGCAAGTTTAATTAATTTTGTTTAGGTTTTTAAGTAAACGAATGCGTAAAAGCTCATAAAAATTATGTCTTTTGTAGCAGTTAAAGTGTAAAGTCATAGCAGAAAATTTCTTAGTAAACTGATGTGAACGAAATGTCGGTAAATAAAAGAAATTTAAGGCAAAAACAAATGTGAATTTGTTTTTGTTATCATTCTACGATTATTTTTGAAAATGAGGTTTATTTATGCTATGACGTATATTGGAAATTATGAATGAAAGCAATTATGAAAATTTAATGATATAAAGTTAGCTTATATTACACACAAAGAAATTAAGTATAATGTAATTTACAGTTCAAAGTGGATTTCAAACAGCCTCAACCAAAGTGGGAATCGATATAAAGAAATGTTAACGGAAATGTCAAAACGCTAACGACTCAGTACCTAATCACTTTCAAGTGATGTAATTTGCATATTAATAGCTTTCTTCTTACATTTTTTAAATGTAAATTTCACATTTTATGAAAAATCTTTGGTTAAACTTAAAGTTTTTAAAAATGAATTTTGCATTTCTAGTATGTCTATATTAAAAAATAAATTTTGAATGCTTCATAAAAAATGGAACGTAATAAATATCTTACACCATATTTTCATATTGGTATTAATGTAGGGTTTGGAAGTTTCACATCAACAAAAATTAATAATATTGTTTTAAATCTTTGTTAAATATTTTATATAATTTTAAAATATTCATTGGTTTTTCTGTCTACTACTTATTTTAATATAATCTATTAGGGTATAAATGCATTCGTAAAATTAATTTCTTAATAACATCAAATTTCACTTAAAAAACATAATTTATTAAAATTTGGAAACTATAACAATGATTTTATTTCATTACTCTGTTTCATTTTTTGTATTTGTTTTTTATTTGTTAGTACTTATTTCAACTTAATTTTAAAATTTCTTAATTTTGAAATATGTTAAGAGTATTTCGATTTTTGTTAATTATTAAAAATGTTTCTTAGAAAATTTATTCTTTATTTTAATTTTTAGGGAAACATAAATGTACTTAAACAGTTTGCTTTAAATCCCTTTTAATTGTCTAATTTAATAAGTTTTTAACAAAATTCGGTGAACTTTTAAAGTTTTTAGGAATATTAATTTTTAAAAATTACATATAAAAATATTAAATTTATTTAAGAAAAAAATTCTGCATGTAACGTATTTTTTTAACATCAAAATATGTTCTTTAAATTTAACTATAATGAAATATATTATAATTAATTTTGTTTTGGTTATTAAAAATTGTATAAAATTTTTATTTTCAAAAAATGTGTTGATTAGTTTCTTTTTTTGTTCAATGAGGCATAATTGACATTTTCAGTTATATTTCAATTTTTGTCAATCATTATTGTTGAATATAATGATAACAATCATTATAGTTGCATATATTAAATATTAACATTACATAGTTACATTAAAATTATAAAAATTATTGAAAAAATAAACAAATAGATTTTTAATCTAATTAATTTTTAATTCTTAACCTAATTGCAATTATGCAATAACTTTTTCAATTAGAAAATAATAATACTATTGAACCAAAATGTATAATTATAATTGACTGGATTGCAAATGTGTAATTTTTAACGAAGTCCACAGAGTTATTGACAAATTATTTCAAATAATCACTGAGGAATATTAATTACAATTGCAAAAATGGTAATCTCATTTTTTCTTATAAAAGAAAAGATTTACAACTAAGTTTTTTTGATACTTTTTTTTAATAAATAAGCTTCTTGAGTCTATTCGATCCACATTTAACTTGAAATAAATTCTTTAATTTATCAGGATTAAGCTCAGTATGCTTGAACTTTTTATTGTTAGAAAAACATTGGTTGATTAACAGCAAGATAAAATTTCTATTATTATTGTGTCAAAACTTTTTAATGATGACGAACTATTATCACTTGCTAACACATTAATTTTTTTTTGAAATCACTTTTATTGTATATCCATCTATTTGGTGCAAATTCTCAATTGAATGAATGCAACCAAATGTGGGTATAGTTTCTTTAATTGTGGTTGTATTTATTTTATAGATTTAAATCTGCAGTTTTTAGCTAGAATCTGATTTCTAGAATGACTTTTTTGGCCTACAGGATACAATTATATCTTACAGTCAAATTCTGTTTAAAGTGAGAATGCTTTGAGAACTTAGAAAAGTAAATTTAACTTCCGATTTGTTTTCTCAAACCCTATACGTCTGCCAAAATTTACTTCATCATCATTTAAGTGACTACATTCACTGAATTTGGTTTTTATATTGCCAATAATGTCTTGACTAAGATAAACAAAACGAATTTCTTTACATTTTTTTGATATTAGTTTATTAATGTCATTTATATAATTGAGTTGATAAGTCATTGTTGACCTGATGACTGAACATTAAGTGCTAAGAAATTAGCTCAAGAATTCAAAAGTTTGATTGCTTCTACGGGTATGGATGCATGTATTTAATTTTGAATATATTTTAAAGTATCGGTTCTAGTGGAATGACATTTTATTAGTAAAAATGTGACTATTGTGATAAACAAACAAATATGAGGAAACGTTGTAGTTTTTACTTATGACACTTAGAGAAGTCAAGCCTACTCGTCTAGGACTGACGAATGAAGTCTGAAATAGTATCTTCCGTTTTAGAACAGAGCACCCCCATACGAAGGTGGAACTACGAATTCAGCTCATAGGAGGCAGCACCATATGGCTCTTCCAATTTAGAAATAGGACGCCAGAGAAGACCCAAGACTTGGTTCCTAATTCCCCTAGAGATATTAATTTTGAATGGGAACATGGAGGACATTGCGACCACGACATATTTTATGTGGACCAGTCATCATTAAGGAACATGAAGGATCTTCGGATAAGCAAGTATTCGAACTCACTACCTTCCGGTAACGAGAATGACCCCCTAACCAACTAGGCCACCGCTGCCCTAAAAATTTCTATATTAAGCAAACCTTAGATCTACTAAGGTTACTCAATTGAAATTTGAACATAAGTAAACTTTGGAGCAATAGAAAGATAGAAAATTTTTATAGAGAGTGCTTTTTACAATGCACTCTCTATGAAAATTTTCTATCTTTCTATCAATGTAAATATAGTATGAGAATGTATATATATATATACATGTATATATAATATATATATATATATATATATATATATATATATATCCAATCTAAATAATCAGAAAACTTTTTCACCATAATATTCAATGATAGTAGAAATTTTGATCATTAGTATCTTTTACCACTAACTAAACACCGATTGACCCGTAAAATAAATAGGTGGTGTTAGAGATAAAGCTGTAATCAAACATTTCGCGAAACGGCTTATATTATCTATTAATTTAGATTAATATGAGCATAAATCAACGCTATTAATTTTAATCATAATTAGACTTTGTCAGTTTGAATTAATTTATGTTTTACTATTTTTGAAAAAGAATATTGCATAAATATCCCAAAAGTTTTCTGTTCTCTTTGCTTTTTTATTTATTTCTGAGTGTCACTTTTTTAAAATTGGAGATATTACTCTGAATATGAATATTCTAATTGTATCATTTAGTAAATTTATAATAAATCTTCGTGCATATATAATTAGTTATAAACTAACTATAATAACTATGCATAAGATATATTCTATAAAATTTCCAGTCTTAAAAATTTTCCACATTTCTCCTAAAAAAATGAAATTAATATTAAATATCTTTAACTTAAACATTTTGTGTACATTAATGTTTAGAAGCATAATAATAACACTTTTAGATAATGGCATGCTAATATACATGTGGTTATTAAAATGATGTAAATGCCTTACATTTAAAATCTTTTATTAATATAGAACCACTTTGGCTTGTAATTCAACTTTCATTCGCTTGGGACTCGATTCATATAAGAGCTAAATTTAAAGGAATATTATACCATTCATCATAGAAATATTGGGAAAAATCTGGGAAGGGTGCCGGTAAAGGATATTGATTTCATATTGAATGCTCTAAAATAGACAATAATGGTTCAATTATATTGGGGTCTGTTGATTGTAAATTGACAAGGTAAATTTTTAACTTCATGCACGTGTTCATCTATAACTGGATAAATCTTATTGATAGATTCATCCTAAATCTGCAAAATTCCATCTCTTAAAGGAAAAAATTTGCATAACTAGTTAGCTAAAAATTCTCTGTACTGCTACCTGGTGATACATCCTTCTAGGATTACGATTGGTCTAGCAGAAAACCATAACATGATTGCGTGTGTCCATATCATGACAGTTCCATTTCTATTTTTGACAACTGGAAGGAGACAATCACGATAGTACGCTTGTGTGGAGATATCCTGCAAACGTGCTCGAGCCTTGTGATAGGGAAAAGTGCAAGATATTATTCGTCTTACTTCCACTTATCAATCGATCAGGTTCTGTGAGTGTAACACAACTGTAAACGATGTTTGACATCAATATCTATGGCAAGTGGCTTGGGGAATGCTGTTTAATCGTATATGTTCAATTTATGAAGATACATTTTAATTATATTCATTGATACTGAAGATTCCAGATGCTGCTTAAGTTCTGCGGTCATTTTTGCTTCAGTTGTTCACTTTTTAGACATAAGTATCCTCTTCAATACCTATCGGTTTCTCAATGAGCTTCTCTTTTCAGCCTCTATTTCACTTTTCTAAGCTTGTCTTGCACTCTATGATCATAATCTCATGACTTTAGACACAGTAGCTCTGTAACTCCTAAAGTTGGAATATTTGGTTGCATTTGCTCCATCTAGACGGGCTCCTAAAATTTGACTTTTTTGAAAATCTGAGAGGTACGAGATTTAATGCTATTGAAAAAATTCATGACCAATAGAACTTCTACAAAACAACCCGATACTGCCAAAAATATATATTAGTTTGGGGAAAAAGTTATCCACTGTTTTTTCGGTAGACGTCTGTAGTGATCGCTATCTCGTGAGGTATCTATCAAACAATTTCAAATTTATGCTCATTGGAAAGGTGACATTTGACACTAAAATAATTCTCTTGCGATTTTTTGTTTGATTAATTCAGTTATGAGTACAAGGTTTTAAAAATAGAAGACAACAAACAGAAAATTCGATACATTTTAGTGTTTCTTTTATAATGGCAAAAATGCTAACCAGGTGGCTAAAATTGTGAAAGGTGTTTATCGTCCTATATATGACTGTAACAACCAGTTACGCACAATTTTGGTTTCGTCGATTCCGTTTGGGTATTTGGATGCTAAAGATGCACCTCGCATGGATACAACATCGTCGAGAATGTCTATAAAATATCAAAAATTATCAAACTTGACAGCATGTCAGCAGTCGTAGCTTCGCACAAGCCCTAAAAATCTACATGAAAACTGTTTTAAATCTTTTTACAAAGCGAATCTGAAAGAAGTTACAGATGGAAAGAAGTTACAGTGGATTTCTTTTTCCCCAACCTAATATATATTTTAAAAAAAACTTATTGCTATAATTAAATTTCAATACCTTGCCTCTGGCCACTTGAAATGCCTCGCCTTCGTTGCGGGTAACAAAACGTTCCTCCTTCTGTCTTAAATGCCACAAACACTAGGCATCTCCTGAACATATCCTGGACTATATGAATATTCTAAAGGACGATCTCTACACTCCCCCCCCCCCTCACACTTTGCCATCAATTTCCTTTCCGTGAATGGATTCCTTGATTTGATCAGATTCCGTCAGATCTCTTGGAGATAAGCAACAACAACAAATTTTAATGCTTACGATTAAACTTTAATCCAAAGCCAATTATAATCACTTGTGTTTCCATTATTTTGATATAATAATTTGAAAAAAAATTTTAATTTTTAAAAATAAATATAGACATTGTTTTTAATATGAAAACTAAATACCATTACTTGAACTACTTTACGATACATTTAACAATACAAAATATCTTAACTTTTTTAATCGTCTTAAACTTATATATTAGCTCATGAAATAATACAAATTGAAATAACAAATTATGTTATTTTATAAATATCTCAAAATATTAATAAAATTTCCTACATATTAGATGTTAGCTATGGTGTAATTGTCTGAAAACAAGTTTTGATAATGAAAAAAATCCGATTAGACACCAGCTTCTGTTGAACTACTAGAAATAAATGTTGTGCTTCTCTGCCTTTCCCATCCACTTCTGTATGGTTGGGTGCTCGGAAATGTTGTAATACCATCGGATATTAAAATATCTTACAATAATTATGGACCGTTAGGTGACCCCTTTGGAATGGATAAATAATGTTTTCTAACCAACCAGCACACCGCGGCCTTCAAAAAATTTTAATTGATGAATTGAAAGTGAACATAAATGTTTTTTGGATAAATGTAGATATATTTTTGATAGTTTTTAATGAATTACATTAACTGACAAAATGCATTCCCTGAAAAAGAAAAATTATATAATAATACTTCTATAAAATTTTATTACCCAATTAAAGTTTTAGATATAATTTTATATTAAATCCAAGCGAATTTCTTTATAAATTTTGCTTATACAAAAATAAAATTAATGTAATTTGATAGCAATTTCTTTTCAAACTTGTATAGACATTAAATGTTTGTTAAGTATCAAAACAAGTTAGGGAACGAAAAAACAAAATGTTGTTTGAATCCTAAATTTAATGATAGTTTAAATATTCAGTGTTTTAAAAAAAACTTTACACGATATCGGTTAATATAGAGTATGTTCTTATGTATTAAATACGCATTTGTGTTCTATGTTTAAAAATACAAAAACTTTTTGAAAAGTCAGCCGGAAATTTATCTTTATTCCATTATTTATAGTTAAGGTAAAGAATGGAATTTGTTATCAAAAAATAACAATTTCTTTCGGGATAATGCACATTTTAACATGAAACAAGCTTCCGAACTACAAAAATCTTTAACGATGTCGAAAAAAGTTCTACAAATATTCAATAATTCATAAGGAATAAAAAATACATCATGTATCTTAGAAAGTGGAACAAGTAAAAACGAAAATTCCAATTCTTTTATACAAGTTTTCCTCAAAGTTAATTATTCAGAATCGGCAACTTAAAGAAAATAAAATATGCGATGCACAAAAGCAACGCTGGAATAAGATAGCATAAACATCCTGCGTGTAAGCTATTATAAGATATAATAAAATCGAGTTCCAATAAAGGGAAAACAAAACTAAAATGCTTTTGTTGTTAGCCTAATAATCACTTTTCCCTTCATTTGTGTTAAAATGTTAATTAATTTTTTTGCGTTTTCGATTGTAAATTTTATCGTTAATTTCTGCATACTTTTTGAGCAGCATGCTATAAAATTGATTTTTTTTTTATTTTATCACGCAAAAAAGCAGTTTTATTTCATGAAACGCAATACATACCGATATACTTATCATATCAATTATATAATATGATAAGTATATCGGTATATATAGTAGAATTCTTAAAGCTTCTTCTAAAAATATTTACTATTTCAGTAGTAATAAAAAACAACTTAAAGGAGGAATAGGAAATAGCGGTCTTGAGAGAAAAACAAAAACCTTAATTTATAAATTCAAAAAGAATGCTTGAATGAATAAAGTAGCTAGTTTTTAATAAAAATGGCTAAAATTAACTTAAAATGCACTGCCTGGTTTAATTGTAATGAAGACAATGTTGTTTATAAGGAAAAATATTCAGTCATTTCTGAAGTTTCCAATTTTCTGCTGAAAGGAGCGTGATGTATTCGCCTTTGTGTTTAAAAAAATGTAATAAATATGTGTGAAACATGGTACTTAAAATGGCACATCAGATAATTTTGCATTTATTATTTAAAATTATTGGGTTGGAGGGAAGGTTCTGCCGTATTTTAAATAGGCAGGTGATTTTTCTTGTAAATAAAAAAAAAAACATCTGGCTAGTGAGTCAATCGGATTTTTTTTTTTTGTTTTTTTAGCTGCTGTATAACATAAAAGGTGCCCTTTTTTACCGTTCATCATTTACTTGTAATATTTAAAGGGAAAAACATGTTGGTAGATAAAGTGCATTTACGACACTGCATTTTATATGAATTCCAAAAAACGACGCAACGCATCTGTTGCATAAAAAAATTTATTTATTTATGCGGTATTTGGAAAAGATATTGTAAATGTTCGTACTTGTCAAAAATGGTTTAGCAAATTTCGTTCCGGGGACCTGAGCCTCAAAGAAAGTGTTCGATCTGGACGACCATCCAAGATCGATAATCATGTTTTGCGATCCATGTTGGAAAATAATCCACATTTAACAAGTCAAGAAGTTGCAGAAGAGTTTAGCATTCATCATAAAACAGTTGGCGATCACATTAAATCTCTTGGGTTTGTGTTAAAGCAAAGTGTTTGGGTTCCACATGAATTAACGGAAAAGAATTTGTCTGATCGTGTAAGAATGTGTTTATCACATCTGATTAAAGACAATGAGGAGCCGTTTTTGGACAGGCTGGTTACTGGAGATGGAAAGTGGATTCTTTACGAGAATATTAAAAGAAAAAAATCTTACTGCAAACCAGGAACATCATCAGCAACAGTTCCAAAACCAAGTATCCAACAACGAAAAGTACTGCTTTGTTTGTGGAGGGACAGGAAAGGTCCAGTGTATTACGAGTTGCTGAAACAGGGAAAAACATCAACGCGGATCTATACTGCAATCAGCTGGAGAAATAGAATGCAGCTATCAAAGAAAAAAGGCCAGCATTAGCGTCCAGAAAAGGAATAGTGTTCCACCATGATAATGCTCGCCTGCATACTGCAATGGTGACACTACAAAAAACGAATGCATTAGGATGGGAAATCCTTAGTCCCCCCCGTATTCACCTTACATTGCACCCTCTGATTATTACCTGTTCAGATCTCTGCAAAATTATCTAACGGGAAAAAAATTCAAGTCTTTTGAAAGTGTTTCTAAGGCAATTTCTGTCTATTTTAACTCCATGGATGAGAACTTCTACAAAACAGAAATTTATAGGTTACCTGGAAGATGGTAACAGGTTGTAACAAATAACGGAGCATATATAATTGATTAATATTAAACACATACTTTTATAAATGAATTCAAATATTTTCTTTAAAACACGACAGAACTTTCCCTCCAACCCAATAGTTTAAAATGTATCATCCGATAAAATTGTGGTAAACATAATGTTGTTCATAAATCGAAAATTAATTCACTCACAAAATTTTTTACTTTTTTATCTGTCTAAAAACTGATAATTTTGCTCTTGTATTAAAATAAAAAGCTTAACAACTCTTAAAATGATAATGGTTGAATAAAAACATAAGATAACTTTTCTTACAATATCTAAAAATGTATCTCCCGGTAAAATTGTAATAAAAATCTGCTTATGAAGCAAACTTGAAAGTGTCTTGTACATGAATATGCCATCAAAATGTTCCATTGTTGTAAAATCTTATTTAATATCTTAGATATATAAAAATAGTGTTATTAATGTGATTTTTAAAATCTACAAGGATTTATCGAGCTGGTTCCATGTCAGACTTAACTTTCTATCCTTTCAATTTGTTAAAGGGGTCATAAGTTCAAATATTATAGCAATGGTTCGGATGCAACCCTTTTTTCTATACAATATATTATTTTGACATAATGTTCATTCATGTATTAATGAAATTTATTCTGATTTATTTAATCAACATGGTTTTAGTATCTGAATACTATGATTTCTTTAACCTAGTCGAAATTGATTCCAGCTTTTGTTTATGTAAAATTTGATAAAATAGTACATAAAAGATTTTGGTTAATTAAATATTAAATTTGAAATATGTGAGAAAAGGTTCCTTTTTCTCATAAAAGAGAATTATCTTTATTGGGATCGATATTTGTTTTTCGCTCTATGGTAACCTTTTGCTCATGAGGATGAATTTCAGCCCTATCTGCAATCTGAATCGGTATCCGAATCACAATAAACATTGACACACTCTGTGGGAATTGAAGCCATAAATTGTAAGCTCAAACCCTTAACGGGTGTCATTTAGTTGCCAATTTGAGAAAAAAAATTAGTGAAAGAATAATATCTTTTAATATAGATATTTTTTTTTTTTTGGATTCAGAAAATTAAGATCGCATGATTTTTTTTTCAGTTATACAGAATATTAAAAAACAAAAACATTTATTTGTATTTACGAAAACTATCACATTCATTTTTTAATTTACTCAAATAAAGTACTAGTAGTTAATTTAAAATAAAATAAAAAGAAGCTTGCTTTTATTCTATTGTATATTTCCTCTAATTTTCAAAAGATTTTTAGGCATGGATTAGGAGCGTCAGTTTTTCGGTAATAAGATCACCTAGAAATAATCGAAAGACTTAGTGGTCATTTTAGACTATTAGAACAGATGAAAAATTTAATTTTCTAATGATAGAAAGAGAAGAAATCTCCTTCATTTAATAGACATTGACAATATTATATAAAATTATGAATGTTATGTACAATTTTGTAATTTTTACAGGAAAATGGCTATTTATATCAATTGTCACTTGTTTTTCTTTAACGCGTGTTTAATGATTGAAGGCATTACAATTACTTACATTAGAAATATATTTCTACTACACAGTGATTTCTGATATTTCACAGGAAGGTCGTGTGATAGGAAGCAATAGAATTTATGGCACCCCAAAAATTGTATTTAAAATTTTCACTGCATTAAAATGATTTTTCTGACTAAGATAATTATGATACTACGGTATTTTTCACTTGCGTAATATTTTCCAATTTTTTCCATTTATAGCGTACTGTTTTTGATCAATGAATGCTTTACCTAAATGCTTTAATGTCTAAATATCTTCATCAAGTATTCCAAATGTTCCCGCTTTATTTTAAAGCTTAGTTTTTTAGATTAATTCATATTTAATTAAATTGTTGTTTAATACCCTCATTTCGATATAATCTTTCATATGTGTAATATTATAAAAGTTTTTTAAATTTTCTGGCAGACTTTTGGGAAGACTTTTATTATATCTGTCAGAATAGGAATCCACAATATAAATAGAGGTTTTTTTTTTATCTCATAATGTAAAATGAATCTTCTTAATCAAAATTCATTTTCAATAGTCATTTTTATTTTGGTTGGTTAGGGCGTTCGTTCTCGTTTCAGGGATATATTGGATTAGAATCCCAACCAAACCAAAGATCAATCGATGTCACTAATGGCGGCGGGGGTGCGTTAAATATTTCGTGGTCGTAACGTCATCCTGCATGTGATATGATACCTCTGGGAGTGATAGGTCAAGTCTGGTGTCTCCTTCTTGGTCCCTGCT
>JAPDSC010105660.1:0-22997 GCA_026290005.1 Latrodectus geometricus | reverse complement strand
ATATATATATATATATATATATATATATAATGTTTTACATGAAAATAGTAATATATACTTTTGTAATATTTAAATTAATGAAATTTATTTTTAAGTATACATTTTGAAGGAACTATATTTATCTTTAATGTTTTAAAGTTATAGTTTTTTTAATGATCCTAACCGTTGATTTCTATTTCCATCCTACAATTGAGGTTTACTGCGATGTCTTTGTTTGTGCTTCAAACATTTGGTATACGAATGTTATATTTGTATTTAATTATAACGTAAGCCTGGCTTTGAGGTGGTAGTTGAATGGTTAGTAGTCCTGCTTTTTTTACAACAGTTCGTTCATTCGATTCCCATCAGAGGGCATGGATGTATATAGTAGAATCCACTGTAAACTGCATGTCCCAGTAGCCTTTATGTAAAAAAAAAATTGACTCTAGAAGAATAGACAACGCAAAGCAAGCTTAAACACAGCAAGATTTCAGTACTTAATATAATTTTTAAAGCTTTAAATATTTCCTCAATATCGTTTTTTACATTTTATCAATATGTGTATATAAAAAAATATTTAAGTTTTATTTTTTTGAGTTCAAAATGAATGTTTTATATCTCAAAGACTGGAAAAACACTGGAACTTGGAATTCCATTCTAATGAATATTATTTATAATTCAATTTTTTAACAAATTTTTTTTAAATATTATCCTACTCCAAAAATTCATATAAATGAGAGAAATAAAATGCAAAATGTATTTCACATTATTATTAAATAATGTTTATAGTTTTAAGAAAGTTTAATTTTTATCAACTAAGAAGTTTATAAATGTACTGAAAAAAAATTATTTTCTCAGTGAGAAACTAATTTTAATGAAATTATAAGTAATAATAGAATTATAAATTATAAGTAAAATTTTTTTCTTGTTTTATTATAATAATGAAATTTATATATGAAGGTAATTTAAAATACATCAGCATGTGATAATATGATTAAATTATTGAATATATTTAAATTAAAGTTGACAATTATAATCAATTTGGCTGAATAAATATTATATGTTAAATGATTCTTTTATACACTAGGTATTTTCTATTCAAAATTCTTGCCTTCTAGAAAATTTATCATTCGCTCTGATTAATTAATGTTCTTTTAAGTATTTAAAAAGCAAAACTGTTTTCTATACACATATTATGAAAAATATTAGAAAATATGTCAGTTATCAGTGTTTTTCTAAATTTAAATTAGAAAATCTGAAATTTTTTCTGATTAGCTTGATAAAAAATTCGCATTAGAGAGAATAAAATATTTATGATATATGCATATTGTCTTATCTCGTATAAGAACATTTTTTAAAAATTATTTATTATGTGAAATATTGCAAACATATAAAACAAAGCTGTATTCATTTTAAAATCTCTTCGATAATGGAAAAGTTTTAAATGTGTTATCTTCAAAAGTTTTAATTTAATAATTTTTTTCAACATGAGCTTTAAAAATATTCCTAAAATTGAATAACGATATTTCAGAAATATTCTACATTTGAATGGGAATTTATTTTTAAATTAAAAAAGAAAATTCTTATCATTAAAAAAAATCTCTTTTGTAATTTTACTTTTTCAACTAAAGAATTTCATTTATTAATCGAAAAACAATTCCTATACTAAATGTAGTACTTTAATTATACTTAATAAGATGATGTTCTTATATTGGGATATTAAAGTAATAAATTGCTTTACAACTACAAAAAAACTTCTTTTAATATTCCAATTATAACTTATTTTATTAAAAGTAATTCTTTCATACTTTTAATAAATGTTTTTACTGATAGTTATTATAATAAGTATTTAAAATTCATAAAATACTTAATATGAATTATGAGACCGTTTGTTGTTTTAATTAGATTATATTTAATAAAATTTCTTCCTTAGCAATGTTTGTAGAAGTTGTAGAGCGTATTTAATTAAAGATAAATTCATTTGTTTTTATAATTTATTTCAAATTATAAAAATAATAATAAAATTTAGTTTTCCTAATGTAATATAATTGATTGAACAATTGCTTACTAAGTTTGAATTTTAAAATTTTATTTCAATTTTTTAATAAATAGTATCACTGAGAAATTTTTAATGATTACATACTATTTTGGAACTTCGAAATATTTTTCATTTACTGTTTAATAAAAAATAAAAGTTTCTTGCAGACATATGAAATTTTTTTTTTAATTGTGAACCACACTCGAAGACAAATAAATTTTTAAAATTTAATTAGAATTATAAAATATTATTATTTTGATATATATTAAAATTTCTTATTATTTTTACCATGAATAATTATTCCTCTAACAGCAATAAATTTATTATTTGAGTAACAATCATAATTGTTATAAATAATCATTCTTTCTCCATTTTAAACAAATGAAAATTGTCTGTTTAATGCAATATTTATAAAGAATTCGAAGTTTACATTTTCCCGAACTGTTAACTCAATCAAACATTCTACTTTCAAAAAATATTTCATTTTATTGAATAATAATTTTCAACAATAATTATTTATTAAAACGGTTTATTTACATTTGAATAAAAAATTTTCTTTCTAATTCTAAATAATGAATTTGTCTTAGTTATTATTATTTTAATATATAATTTATTTACATTTAAATTAAGAACTCTCTCATTTAATTTTTAATCAGTAACTATGTTCTGAGTAATAATAAATTCAGCAGTTGATAATTTACTTAACTTTAATATTTTGTATTGCATTTAATTTAAAAGTTATTATATTATTTCAGAAAATTTACCTTAACCTATCATAATAATCATTTGTTATTATTTTGGATTAAAACCTTTTAAGCAATATTTTAATAAATTAAAATATTCTTATCAAAAATTTCTGAATAATAGTTTTTTATCTTTAAAATCAGTTTTGATGAAAACATGATTTTAGGAATGGTAAATTATTAAAATTTCATGAAAACAGGAAAATTATTATATTGTTATTTTTAAATAAACGAAACTTTTCGTTATATTGTGAACATTATGAGAAAATCAATAAATGAGTTTCAAACGAACAAATGTATGGATAATTGCTTACTTCATTTAAATAAAGAAAGCTTATTTTTCTCATTTGACCGAATAAAAATTTTTTAATGGCATTATTTTAAAATTTACTGATTTTACCTAAATAAGAATTTATTATTATTATTATTCTAGATAAATCACAAAAATTCTTAAATATTGTAACTTATCTAGAGGAATGAAAAATTATAAAATTTTTTTTTTAAAAGTGGTTTTCATTAATAATTTAAATAATAATTTACTATTGGTTACAAAAAATTAATAATTTTATTTTCAATAAATGAAAATCCGTTTTTATTATAACATCTAGTGATAATAGTATATTTAAATCTTGAAATTTTTTCATCGTTTAATTTACATAAAATGATTCCATAAATATCATTTTAAAACTTTTTGATTATATTTTATTTGTTTTATTCGGCTAGATTAATTTGGCTTACAAAATATGGTTTCGATTATAACATACTATGTTTTTAAATTGTAATTGTTGTTTTATTACAATTAATAACAGAATATCTTTATCAAATATATCACCAAAAATATTTGCTATGTTCGATTTAGAATCTTTTACTTTTTAAACAGACGAAGCTTTAAATGAGTAACTTCTGTAATTAAAAAAACATAAAATTCTCATTCTGTTGTAATAAACACTAGAAAATTAATTAATATTTAAAGCATTGCTTACTGTTCTTAAAGCAGATGTTATTCTTAACCTTTTGTAATAAATAAGCAGCTAAAATCTTTTTTCAGGCAAACAATTTTACAATTTTCTATATTTGTATCCAAAATTGCTATTTATAAATAAATACTCGTTTTGCCGTTTTTAAATAAATAATTTTGCTTAATCAAAATGTTTTAATAATTGATCATTAGGTTTGGATATAGGGCAATTCAATAAATTTTATGAATAAAAATTAATTAAAAATAAATACTTTACAACCAGTTATTTGAGGAATTGAATTAGGAATATTTTGTTACGAATCTAATAAATAAATAAGCATAGAATAACTCGTATTTTAAATGAATTATCTTTTTTTTTGGTGTGTTGCATAAATGTTTGTTGTACTTTAGAACTATACTTTTTTATTCATATTATTTTTTATACTAATTTTCTGCACTTTTTACATATTAAAATTGTTTTTAACAGTTTAAGTAAGTTAAAATATATGAAAAATTATTTGAAACATTATAACTGACGTAAATTTTAAAATTATTCTTTGACATTAATGATTATTATTGATCGTGAATAATGTGGTATCTATTATGAGCTTGTCTATGTAAACCAAGAGTTTTATTCTTTATTTTAGTTGTTTCAGAAAATATTCTTTTTCATTTAAATAAAAAAAAAAAATTAAATTTTTATTTGTATATTGGAAATCAATGATACCTTTTATTATTGCTTAGTTCTTTTCTTCTAGATTTAGAATTAATATATTTAGAATTAATTATTTTATAAATTTTTATATTCCTAAAAGAGGAATAGATTTTCATATGAGTAATATTGTTTTATCAACAAGAAATATGATAAGTAATTAATATATTTGATTTGAAATTACTTTTCTGCCAAATTGATAAATAAAAACTACCATGGTAAATACATCTTTTAAAAATAATTTGCGTCGACTATAATTTCAAGTATTTAAATAATTAATATAATAATTTTAAAAATTGTTAGTTAAACTTAAATTAGAAGTTATTATTTCACAATTTCAATAAATGAGCTTGTTTGAGTTTCCACTTTATTTTTATGCATAAAAATTTGGCCGTGTTCTGTAAAATAAATAAAAATGTCTCTTAAACATTTGTTTAAATAATTGTTACAATATGTGAATTTTTAATCAATTTTTTGTCATAAATTAATTAGACTGACTTAATAAATAATGATTTAATTGTTTATTATTTTACTCTAAAATTATTCTTTTGTCATTTTAAATGAAGGCAAATTGTCTGTTTTACTATAATTATTACAAAAGACATCAAAATCAGTGTTATAGTTTTTATATACATAAATTGTAAGAATTGCTTATATTTTTTATTATTTAAATTTTTTTTATATTTGCTAGAGAAACTGTCATTTTAAACAAATAATATTGCTTTCAAAACATTAATTTTGATTATTAATTAATTTTCAAATTCAAAACCATTTTTCTTCTATTTTTTATAACAAGAAAAAGCATGAAAGATTTTTGTTGCTTGAGTTTGAAATTTGCTTTTGTCAGTTTCTAGACAAATTCGCTTAAATAAAAAAATTATTTTTCGTAAAAATGTATTGTTTTTAAATTTAAAAACATTCAATTATAGAATTATTAAAAGTTGTCACTTATATATTGTACTCACAGTAAAATTAACTTAATCCTTATAATCAATTAATTGTGGTATAAAACAATAAGTTACGTAAATATTAAATAATATTATTTTCGTTTTTCATGCTTATTTCAGAAATTGCATGGAAGTACAGGGAGAAAGAAACAAATTTATTTGAGCTCTACTTTGCGACTCTGAATGGCCGCAAACAAAATCTAAGATTTTTAAATGCTTTTTTTAAACGAAACGAAGAATAACAAGCAGTATAACACATCTGTACAGCGTGGAACACAAATGTAACAAGAAGCTCTTACAGAACATGAATAAACGCGCCACGTGAGACAATTACATTCATACGATAAAAATACAAGAAACAAAAATGATTTTTTTCCTTTACACACATCTGAGGAAATCACGGGGAAGAATCTCTAATTTATTTTGATTATTTAATATAGTATCAATTCTGTCGCACCATAAGTATTGAAAGGAAGTGTTCTCAAAATACAAGGTTTAAAGTAAAGTGGACAAAGTATATTGGCTTGAATAGATGTGACGTTTTACAGAGGAGGGAGGAGTCAGGCTTTTATGATGAGCTGTTCCTGATGAGTCAGTATTCAAGGACTATCCTGTAAAAAAAAAAAGAAAGATCTATAAATAACATTGCCACTTAGGCCTATTTATGGTCTGAACCCTTTATCTACCGAACTAAGATACTCCAACTTTATTAAAACATATCTATATTTGTACCACTGAATTTTATTGGTACTAAACTTTATTGAAATATATTTATCACCTGGCGTATCACTGTTTTTCAGGATTTAAGTATGTTAAGACACATTTAGCGTCACAAGTATCTCTGAATTTCTTTAATATTCTACATTAAACATACCACGAATTACCAGTGCCATTTTGATTCATTAGTACTTTAATGAAACATATCTATCATCAAAATACTAGTGGATTATGCTGGTACTCAAGTTTCTTAAAAATTATTCAAGATCAAAACTGGATTTTGTTGGTACATTTTGTTAATTTTCAAAATTATTAAATCTTAATTTATGAAAGTTTTATTGATTAAAAATATAGTATTTAACAATATAATGCCAGTTTAATCAGTTTAGAGTTCCAAAATGTTGGTAGATAAAGAGTTAAACGAATGTGTTCAAGTTCATTCCTTGAATGTCAGTTGTCATAAAACAGAACCATATTGCTTTAACACTTAAATTGAGGATAAGCCTTTTTCGATTTAAATGATTAATTTTAAATCACGTGGGAAAAATTAAATATGAAAAAGAATTCAAATGAAACATTTATTTCCCTAAATGAGATCGCAAATGAAATAGAAGTTAATGACTTAAAAACATAATAAAACTTTGTAGAGGCAAAACATAAAAGACAGTCACATAGTAACAAGTATCAATGATAAGTTTCCAATACGACTTAAATGTTTTTTTTTAATAAGTTTAAAAGTTAGAAAATTAAGTTTTGATTCATTCAGAAGATTGATATATAATCATATTGAAAATAAAGCGCAGGAATAGGGATTATAATCGAACTGCCCCTTTGATTTTTACTATCAAATTTTACTAATGATAATGATAATCCCTCAAATATGATCTTAATGATTTACATTTTCTTTCCTTTTAACAAAACCACAGGTTAAATACAGATAGTTCCAAAATGTTGGAAACACCTTTGCTTTATATATAATCCTTTATTAGTATGATGTAAGGCTGCCATTAGTATGTAATACAGCTTGGATTCACCTAAGAATTGATTTATACAAATTCTGATTAGTGTTCGCTGGAATATTGCACCATTCTTCGTGGAGGTATTGGAAATTTGTGAAAATTCAGAGAAAGATGCAAAGAAGTGGAGGAAATCCAATCCATATTCAATGTTCTAAAATAGATCATAATAGTTCATTTATACTTAGGTGGGCCAAAGTAAATGATCAATCATAGTTGATTAATAAGAGAATGTTAATTTTATTCTCGTGTTCATCAAACAACAATTGGACAAGCTTTGTTGCATGGGTATGAATACTATCACACTGAAAAATTTTATTTCTTGCTGGAAACAAAGTTTAATTCATAGGATGGACCTGGTCAGCTAAAATTCTTTTATGTACCTCTTCAGCGGTTCTTCCTTTTAGGTTTACGATTCGACCAGCAGAAAAACAAGACATAGTTGCTCATATTATTACAAATACCCATCCATCGTTAATAGTTTAAGGTTATACGTTTGTGCAAATGCCTTCTAAACAAGCACCCATCCTGTCTTAAGGTAAAGTGTGAAAGACAGTTCATCAGATATTATTACTTTCTTGCATAAATCAATATCGCTCAAGTTTTGTAAGTGTGTTACCATTGTAGATGACGTTTAGTATAAGCATTTGTGACTTAGAAATAGCTGCTTTGTGGTAAAGTTATGATGGCTTTATGAAAATACCTTCTAACTGTTATCTTTCAAACAAATGAATCTGATTGCATGTGGAAGATTAAGCTATAGACATCTTTTGCTGCAGTTGTTTGATTTTTAGACATATCTGATTCAATACCCGTCACTTTCCTTCACTGAGATTTTTTTCCAGTTTACTATTTTGCTTTGCCAAGCTTGACATGTGGCATTGGGGATATGTAGTCGTGACTTTAGACACAATACCCGTGGAAACACCTAAAAGTTAGTATGTCTTTTATCAAACTTGCTGCAGCTAGGTGAGCTGCAACAACTTATCCTCTTTAAATATATGGCAGGGTTGACAAATTTTAAACTTTTGAATAAAATCTCAAGACATACAGAACTTCAATAAAGCTAACTGATACTATCAGAATAAATGCATTTCTATGTAAAAAGAAACATAGTTATTATTACATTTTAATGCTTACGAAGCGTATTCGAAATGCTATTTTGGAACTACTTTGATATACCCCCCCAAATCGGAAATTTGGCGACTTTTTTTCTCACCAAGCAAAATACCTGTTTTTGGCGCCTTTTTTCTAGCCAAGATGGATTCTAGTTAATTTAAATAGTTAATAATAAAAAAAGCTTTAAAAAAAAAACTCAAAAAATGATACAAAATATAAGAAAATACTAAATTTGACAACAAAAAAAACCTAAAAGTTGAAAAAACCTAAATTTTACAACACCAAAATAAGAAACAGCAACCTTAAGAAGTCCGTAGGGAGTGCCAGATTTGGCGCTTAATTTTTGGGAGGGGGGGAAATATTTTTATCAAAGTTGTTCCGCTACTTTTATTCACAGGTGTTCCCATTATTTCGATCACCACTAAAATGTCAAATTTTATTAAAATTTAGATGAGTTAACAAACTTTAAGAAGTTTTAGCTTCCTAGCAAAAGTATGCAGAAAAATATTTCATTGATTTTGATTTATGAAATATTTTGATTTATCTCTTCTTTTAATAACTTTTATTTATTATTCTAGTTACACTAATGCTATAGTGCATAAAAGTTATTTATTAGAGAAGAAACTGCGGTAACTTGTGTTTATCGAAGAAAGTATTTCAAAAATGGATTTAAGACCATCATTTAATCTTGGTGGCGAAAGAAATTTTGCTGATGAAAACATGCCAAAAAATAATTTGTAATGATCTTACAGATGTATGATCATGACGGGAAATTGTTATCAAAAGAAGTAAATCGTTGAAAAAGATGGTAAGTTAAAATTATTTTTGAGTCAGAAAAATGATGAACATAAGATAATGAAGCGAATGATTAATGAAGCGTCTTTATGAAATGAAAATAAATATGTGAGAAAAGAAAAGTTTTAGCATTCCTAATGTAGATTATGTTTTCGACAGTAATTTTAATTTGCAGTAATAATAAATATTCTTAAGATAATCAAATTGAGATAATTTGTATAGCTACTTGTATAAAAAGAATCAGAAAAATCTCCATAATACAATATTAAGTTTCATGATTCTATATGAGATTTACACTTCATAATTTAAAGTGATTTTAACAGTCTGTGTGTGAGACAAACTGCAATAATATGATTATCTTTGTAAGAAATCTCAATTCTACTCAAGTTAAATTATCTGATTCCATATCAGATTCTTTAATTAATAAAAGATTCGAACATTATTCTATTGCATATTCAGTTTATGAATAATACTTACACACTCATAGACTCCAACACTCTGTCTTTCTTAAGGCTGATAGTTTTTGTCAGCCCCTAGAGCTCCCAGATCACTTGATCGCCTTATGCTTCTTTTTCCTATGTTCTCCAAAAGTTGGGCATTGGCGACGATTTGTTGTTGGTTCTCATGGATTCTCCTCCTCGCCAAGTCCAGCATGAGGCGTTGGCGCAAGATCTCCAAAGGATTGACTACAGA
Source organism: Latrodectus geometricus (assembly GCA_026290005.1). Taxonomy (NCBI): domain Eukaryota; kingdom Metazoa; phylum Arthropoda; class Arachnida; order Araneae; family Theridiidae; genus Latrodectus; species Latrodectus geometricus. The sequence continues at coordinate 13,280 of JAPDSC010105660.1, read as the reverse complement.
AAGAGTTGGGCCCTTTCGTCTTTTCACTATTTGAGAAGAATGTCCAAAAGGAATTTCCAAAATCTGCAACAAAATTCATCATTTTAACTTTAAATCGTTACATAAAAATTAAATGCTAGATTTTGAAGTTACAATATGTAAAAATAGGATTTTTTATTGATAAAGGAATAAGGAAAAATTTGAATAATAATAATATATTGTTTTTTAATAAAATTGACTTATCGCAATAAGATTTCAAGTATTTATCAGCGGCAAAAATATTCCATATATTTAAGAAGATTATTTTAAAATACAGCTGGATTTTCATAAATAATTCGTAGCAATAAAAATATTCAAAAGGTGTTAATAATTTTATAAAGCCAATATATAAAAAATGTTAAATTTAATTAAGTTCATACAATATGCATATAATAGAAGAAACAAAGAATATAAGAACTTACAATATAATAAACTAAATAATCAATAACAGAAATTGGTTTTTAACTACCCATATTTGAAATTAATACTGGATAACGAATTTAATGTTTGAAAAAATAGCTAATTTTCAATTTTGTATTCATTATAAAAATTAGAGATGGAAAAAAGAAATGTTTTCTTTTTGAATAAACCATAATCCGAGAAAAGTTCTAAAAATTGAAAATCCTACAGATTTTGTAACAGAAAAAAAAAAAAAAAAAGAAAAAGAAATTTACATTTGTAATGTAAGTTATGTAGAAAATGAGAAGGAATTTCCATACAATGTAGATGTAAATTTATTTAATTAATAATATATATATATATATATATATATATATATATATATATATATATATTATGATAGAATAGTGTTATCGAAAATGCACAAACATATACAAGTATATTAACAAATGTTCACTTTTGTATTAAGATATATATGAATCAGATACATAAACTTGTAAATATATATAAATTGATTTCATTTATAATATTTTTCAAAAATGTTTTTGAAATTTTATTACCTTGTCTCAAATTAATTTCTTGAGAAAGTAATCTAAAAATAAAGTGAGAATTTACTCAAACAATAGAAGAATGTTTCCCATCTATTTTAAGGTCATTATGTCCAAATTCTTTTATAGGAACAATAAAAAGAATCTGTTCCGATTTCCAAATGTAGATTCAACATAAACATATGGTAAAGATAAATCTTTGTCTTCCTAAGTTTCAAAGTCTCTTTCTTTTTTTAAATTTCTTTTCAATTATTTTGAAATGCATAGTTTGGAAAACTTGAAAGCTTTAGAAAATCAGAATCGAATATTTGTGAAGAATGGATTTTTAAAAGAAATAAAATCCGCAGACAAGATGTAACTTTCTAGGTTAATAATGCGAAGATACGGAATTTTACATTTGTATTGAACGATATGTTTACTTTTCTCAATAACATGTCGAGAAATTGGAACGAGTTTTAAAATCAACCAATTAAATACAACGTTAGAGTTTTTTGGATTTAATTGGAATAGTTTTACAGCTAAACTGTTTCACCCAATTTGTTTTTAAAGAGAAAAGTTTCGCTAATTGTAATCCCTGATTTTACGAATGTTTGGCTCAGTATTGTTAGTATCAACAAAAGCATTTAAATTGTGAAAATAAAAAAGGAAGCTATTTTAAGAAAATGTATTTGTTTTTCTGGTTACTATGACAGAATTTATAGAAACTTTGACAATTATTTTTCGTTAACTATATGCACGATAGTTTTACTCATGAAAAATTTTGTTTATTTGAATTCTGTGTGGAGTTTTAATTCATATACTTTTATAGTATTTCGTAATTACATTAATTTAAATATAAAAAATTCTTTTAAACTTTAGCTTTTTTCAATTCACCCTTTAGTTTCTTTAGTATTAATCTCATGATAGCTGTTGAATTATTAGAGTTATATTATATAAATTTTCAGGATTATTGGTTTTTCAATCAAAGGTCACCTTTTTACAGCAACTTGTAGATTAAAGGGGAGCCAATACTACTAACTCTCATTGCTCGATGTAAGATTTGAGCTTGGAAACTGTTAAATCAAAGCTCAGACCATGAACTATTCCTCTGTCAGCTTGGTTTGAGTAATAAACATCGACTGCTAAAAAAAGCTATAGAAATTAGCAGCTATTTTTTTGATATAGGAAGAGTATTGTTAAATAATTCAGATGTCAAAATCTATTTTGTTTATATAAAATTTATTAAATATTAAAAATCAGGATACCACTGGGAAATAGATAGTCTGACTGTTGTAAAACATTTAAACATCCACAGAGTACAATCTTCCATTAGTGCTATTATCTTGACACAAGAGCAGTGCTTATTTTTTGCCTAACTACTTGTTTTTCATTACTTTCAAAATATTTGTACTATAAATTTGTAATAAAATATTTTACTGACACCATACTAACACAGATTTTTAGTAATTCATAACAAATTCTGAAGATGTAATTACAGTGTCATGAATATAAACTCAATTTTATTAAACTTTCTGCTTATATTGTTTCACATCAAGATAAGAAGATGTTGTTGTCACCCAGAAGGTCGTGGTATTGATACTTGTTTCAAAGTAGGATATAATGAGAAGTTATTTTTTTGTTGGTTGGTTGTAATCTACCTTTGTCGATGCGGGATTGAAATTTGGAAAGAAAGCTGTCAGCTCAGGTACTGGTTTTATCACTTTAACGTGACTAGAAAAGGCTTGCTTGTTTTTAAGTTTCAGTACCACTACAGGAAACGTATTGTTATATCCTAACCTAGATCAAAGTCAATAGCTATGTAATGCGTCCTTAGACTGGGAGATTGCATTAAGACTGGGAGATTGCTGGTTTTATACCTGACACAGTTAATAATAATCGTATTCAGAGGGCGAATTTACATCATGAATTTTGTTGGCCCCATATCCCTCGGCTGTTGAGTTGTAGTGTGAAGACAAAATCAATATTCTAAGAATCAACCTCATCAGTTGATAATGGTTCAGAATTATGTGGCAGTTGACTGTGTCAAACAACCTCTCAAATCACCAGAAATATATTATAACTCTAATCTAATCCAAAAAAATAAAATTATAAATAAATTGGAAAAATATAGAGAGCAATAGAAGTACAAAAATCTTTGTCATTTTTATTTTAAAATAAAATAATGACAAAGATTTTTGTACCTCTACTGCTCTCTATATTTTTTCCAATTTATTTATAATTATATTTCTCAAAATCTAATTTATGTTATAAAACGAATAATCGAATAAATTTTTCTTAGTCTGATTTATGTTGAATCATTTCGGCTTATATAATTTGTATTTATGTATTCAACTAAATAATGTATATTTCTTGGCTTTTAGTTATAATTTATTACTAGATGATGTGATAAATTTTATCAGTTTAACAAAAAGTCATAAATACTGAAATATTTTAACAATTAAACAAAATTTATGTTTGACAGTTTATCTATATTTGAAATCAGACGTATTCAATTCCCATTTAATATATTATCAAATAAATTATCATTATGATTTTTCGTACTTCTTCTTGTCATGATTCTAACCAAACTTATATCGAAATATCTTTATGTTATCAATTCAATAATAGTTATACGATACATTTGATTTTATTCCATTTTATATTAATTTCATCAGGCTATTCAATAAGCCGTTAAATTATTAATGTCGTTATGATTTCCTTCTGTCTTTCAGAGTATGATTTTTAGAACTTATAATTTATTATCTAGAGAATTTTAATTACATTGCAAGATGTAATTAAATAAATGATAACATAGTTTATTTTTATCATTATTTATATTAAATTCATTCTTCCACATATAGTGTACAATCAAATAAAGAATGATCCTGAGTCTTGCAGTTCTCGAATCTTTGTGCCCACAACACGAAATAAATTGTTGTGAATTGAATTCCAATTCCCAAATGTATCTGGATAAGTTGCCAACAATTCCGATAACTATTTCTTTCTTATTCATTATTCATAATGAATCATTCTATCCTATACAGTTCGTTATCAATCAAATATGCTAATTTAATTTCCTTTTATTGGTTATAATTCCTATCATACCACTAAACTTTGACTAATTTTTTTATTTTATTAAATTAATCAAACTGTGTTTACAATTTTTTTACTTCTTACTGTTTAAATCGATCAATTTAATTCAAAAATAAGAAATAATATAATCATGGAAAAGTTTTTTTCAAGTTATGTTTTAATATTAGTGCATAGCTGTCTATAAAACATGTTATACACGCTGTCAAAAGAAAAAGCAAAGCATTTTTCAACACTGCATCATGGCATTAAACGTTGCTGCGTTATTTTGAAAATTAATCAATGTTAAATTTTTTTAAAACCATATTGAAGGGAGGTTATATGGATAGTTTTTAGCATACCTTTTCACCATTTTATTTGTGAAAAAAATAAATATTATGTAATTTTCCATTAACTTTTATAAAAAATTTAAAATATTTCTAAATTGAAAAAAATATTGAAAAAAAAAAAAATAAATTTTGACCAAAAATAAAAAACACGTTTGATTAGACGATCAAGCTAATGGTGGTTGGCCGTATTATAATGTAGCTTTATAAAAATAAGAATATTTTTCTGTTTCCATTTTTTTTATATCTGTTGATCATGAGATATTTTTCATTTTTCATCTAATCTATTTCTATTTTTGAATATGAACAGCTAATATTTAATGATAAGTTTGAATGTGAAAAATAAATTACTTTTTTAAGAATTATAGTAATTTTAAAATGATTTATAAAAAAAAATCATGATTTATTTTTTACCCTAAGCACAGTTATAAAATAATCCTTTTAAAGTTTGGAAAAATGATTAATTTGCTTAGTTAATAATTCTGTCTACGCACATCAAAAAGTAAAAAATTCTATAAATATAAATATTTTAATTAATATTTTTTAATATATTATTTTAAAACTTTTTAAAGTAAATTTTGAAATACTATTTACTTTCGCAGATATAAAATGTGAAGTTTAAATTTATATAACAATAAGTGAAACTACCTTATTTATATGATATTACCTGATTGATATAATATTGATAATTTGGGAAATAAACTAAATCCTCTTAATACATTATTAAGAACAATTGTTAAAAACTTAGAAGGAAAAAACATTTATGAAATTAGCACACATACATGCAGCATTAGCAATAATGAACAGAAGCTGCATTAATTCCTAATCAAAAATGCTTATTATCATTAATAATATTTAATATCGTTAATTGCTTAATATCAATTAATTCATAATGCTTAATATCAATCATACGCAATATAAGTTCATAATTCGTAGCGCATAGAATTCATAACTTGTAATAGCATATTAAAAACTGATTTTTTCGAAGGAAACAAATTTTAAAAGGAAAATATTAATATACTCATAGCACTTTCACTACTTGTCGCCCACCCTGTCTAGTGGTCAGCGTGCCTGACTGCATATCTGCAATCAGATTCTGCAGGGAGGTCTGGGTTTGAATCCCGGTACATGGATGTACTTTCTCTTTCTCTCTCTTCTGACTTTATCCTTTCCTTGTATGAATGGAGTATGAATGGTTGCCTACCCAATAAACGGGTACCTATATCATGTATGTACTGAGGAAGTCGGACTCCACAGCAAATTACGATTCAGTTGGATAAGTGGAACAGCGCACCCCATACTTCCAGCCTAGCTCTGATACAAGATAACAACAACTTTCACTATATAATAGTATAAATAATATTTAAAGAGTAATATCATCAATTTCAAACTTTGTTTATTCTTTTTTATAATTAAGAAAAATTGAAAATAAGAAAATAGAATTTACTACAGAATATTGTATCATATATGTTTGCTTAAAAAGGTAATGGAACACCACAGTAAATATATGTATATATCAACAGATTAGTGTCTTTACACTATCAAATATCTGATAGTGTTAGACTAAATTAAGCACCAAAATCACATCGTAGGAGGGACGAATGGAGGAATATTTATCGCTCCAAGATACCAGGTTTTACTCATATACATTTTGGTATTATTAAGTTTTTAATAGAAGTTCACAATTGATGTAACACCATCATACACAATTAGTAAATACTATTGGCATCTTATAGTTTAAAATAGAAGTTTTAAATTTTAAAGCACCAGAAACACAAGGTATGCCATATGGACTTTTTACAATAATAGAACTAACCCTAATATATGATGGTATAAGGGAAGAAATGCAGTTGAGATACTGTTCACCATATGTTATACTTGCCCTAGCAACTATTCTAGGCTTATTTTCAACATAAAATATATCATATTTATATTATACATGAAAATGTAATATGACATAAGTGTGTTTTAATACACAGCAGAGGTTCTTTGTGTCTGTTTAACGGCAAAAACTCGGTGATTCAGATGCAAATTTCAAGACGTAGTTATTTGGCTTATAAAGCACCACTATGAATTCATCCTACAAATTTTTCATGTGGTTTTAATTCGGATTTTTGTAGTTATTATGCATCCATATTATGATACCTTTGCTTGTCAAATGGTGTAAGACGACATGGCATGTCTGCCACTATCTCATAGTAAAGGACGTTGAGTCATGAAATATTACTGACTGATATCAAATCGACCCTATATATTTACAAATACCTTTTCAAATTTATTTTTTATAGCTCCAAGTCAGAAAAAAAACCTTTAGGATAGAAGTGTGTTAAATATTTTATTTTTAACATATTAATATAATTGAAACAAAATTAAAATTATCACAATACTTTTTAATAAATTAAAAATAATGAAATTTTTTATTTTGTTTAAATAAATATATCCGCTAAATTATGCTCTTAGCATAACTTATATATATTATTTTTGTGGTTATACTATTTCTAGAGCACTTGCCTTATAAGAAAATAATATTTACACAAAGAGTTTTTTTTTATAAAGAAGGAATTTGTATAAGTAACTCCATAGAGATTTCTGTTTATAGTTTTGAATATTACTAAAAGTATCTCAAGACTATTTTCTTCTTTAACTGTAGAAAATATTTCAAGTATACTCTCAAATTCTGTAGAAGAAATTTTTTTTTGAAAAAGTGAGGGATTTCTTATTTTCTTGGATATATATGTACATGTGGTTGGAGATTCATAAATTATTCCGCAACACCTTAACCCAATTCGGAAAAAATAACACCGTAGAACTGATTCTTTTTTTCGAAGCTGATACAATTGAAGGTTTCCTTTGTTTCTAGTTTTGATAAATATCCACCGAGTCGTTCAAGCAGTTCCCAAAAGTGCTGAAACTGCCACGTGAATAATACATGCTCAAAATATTGATGGAATAAAACCAGCGTAAAATTGAATTATTTGTAGAATCCTTTTCTGACCTAAAGATCTTTGTTTGAGAAACGTGGGTGGATTTTATCACATGAAATATTTTTTGGGTGTTTAGCTAAAAGGAAATATTCCTTCTTTTGTGTGTGTTACATTTCGAAAGAGAAATAAATCTCTCGCGAGGGTAGCTTAAGACTGCACACTTTAGTTGTTTTTATATCATTGTTATTGAAGTGAATTATATTAATCTGACAAAAATGAGGCACTGAATTACGCCATTTCTATTTTGTATCAACATACCTCTCAGGAGAAAATTATATGAATTTTAATTTTATCAAGCTCATTAGCGTTTTGAAACAAAGTAGGAAAGCAATTTACAACATCAGTCTTTGCAATGGTTTTATGATAAAACATCTTGAGATGGACGATTCTTTTTTCAATCTTGGGATTCTAACTTAATGAAGGTCTTATTTCTACTTGAAACCAAAACATTCTGGATCTACTCATTCCAAAAAATGTGTGTGATTCAAGTTTAATTTTAAAATGATAGTTAGATATATAGGTTTCTCAAATTTAAGATTGGTTGATAAACTTAAAGCACAGAGTTATCACTTAATAACCTTTTTTCTTTGAGGGGCAAAAATAGGAATATCGATAATTTCTTACCTCATCAGAAGAGAGAGAAGAGTCATTATCTTCATGAAGTTGAGTCTGATCAGAAGATTCCTCCGAGTTTGATCCGAAGAGATCCGAAGCTGCCTTCGAGTAAACGGCGTTATTGTCTTCGTCCTTCTTCGGGTGATCTCGGTGGTAGATCTGACGATCCTCAAAGTTTGCCCTCAGAGGATAGGAGGCCATCATTTGGTAGCTTTGGCATCCGGACTCTTGAAGGATGACCAGGATGAACCCCAGCAGGACACTCAAAACGGAGGTGCGATTCAGCATGGCGGATCTGTTTGATACTCCTGCTAAATGAAACAACCCTTAGAACATATTTAGAACACCCTAAGATCAAGCTTAGTGTCATTTTACATCATGTATATCGTTATTTCCAGAAGAAATATTCCAAAGTTCAAATTTTTAAAAACAAAAATTTGAAATTAATGTTGGTTATAAAGAGACTGAACTAATATGCATTTATAAATAGATTACTTTAAATGTTACAATCAAAATAGATTGGAAGCTTGGAAGCATATGAAAGTAAAGGTGTATATATATATATATATATATATATATATATATATATATATATATATTATGCCAATAATATATTAGAATTCAAATAATGATATATGATTAATATATGATAATAAATATATGATTATCTGAAAGATTTAGATTATTTAAAATGAAATTTGAACGAATACGCTGGTGCTGTCTTTCTTTTGGAAATAATTTTTAATTCTTAGTGGGAAGAATCAGATTTTGAAAATTTCACAGAAAAATAAAAATTAATTATATTTTTGTGAACGATTCTTATTTTATTAACGAAAATAAATTGAAAAAATATTGTCTTATTGTATATTCTTTAAGACATCGTATATTCTTAGATTAAAAGATAGTCTATCATACGTATAGACTATCGTTTAGAGGGTAGATATAAGTATATGTTTAGGCATTCATCATTCCTCACTTATTTAATAGTGAGTTCTTTTTTCATTTTCTTACATTTTTCCTAATTATTGTTCATACAATACGGAGCATGAGTCTAAATTAGATTTCAACGCGTGCTTATCTGAAGTGCTTCAGTATTCAGTTTCATTTTTTTATGTCTTCAATGTAAAGCTTATGCTGATGCTGTCTTTTTTTTTTTGGAAATAACGGGGTGTATTTTTTTAAATATAAATCAAGATAATTCATGTAAGTTTGTAAACATGTAAGAGTTTGTTATGCATATAAATTATACAATTTTAAAGTAGAAAGAGTAATATAAATACTAATTATAAATATGAAATATTTGCAAAGAAAATTACATTGTTATTAATACAATAAGGATTTTATCCTTATTGCATTAATAACAATGCAATTTTCTTTATTAATTTAATAACAATGCAATTTTCTTTACAATGCAATTTTCTTTAATTAGGTATTTTTAATAATTAAAAAATATAGTTTTTAGTACGAAATACAAAGAAATTTTAATTCTATAACAGTGTGAAGAAAAACTATAACGATGATATTAAAGAAAAAATTAAAAATACATTCAATAAGTTATTAGAAGTGATAGAAATTAAGTAAAGAACGCAATATTTACCCTTATAAATATACTATAAAAATAATATTAATTAAAAATGTAACCTATATCGTGTCAAATTATAACTATGCAGCTGTAGTAAGGTTAAAAAACAAGCGAGAAATCAAACTAATTATTTCGATTTCTATTGCTTGTTTAAAATAACAGGCATTTGTTTGTAAATGTTATGTAGTTTTATAAAACAATATGAAGAGAAAAAAAAAAAGAGATTTCAAATTTTTTTGATCGTCTGGAACCCATAGAAACTTCATTATTAGAAAAGCTAATACTTCATCAATCTAAATATACAGTTCTAAGTTTTCCCTTCTTATTTATTTTATTTAAAATATTATAGTTTTATTACAATCCAGCTTTTTATTAATTAATGCATTAAAAAATTTAGCAAAATACATAATATTTTGGTCTCACCTTAAAGACATATACGTACAATTTACATAACAAAAACTTGTGTCAAAAAGTATATCCTTATGTAATAAGGAACAGAATATTAAAAATACGAAAGAAAATGTGGTAACACAACAGAAACTGCTAATTTCCAAAATATAATTATCTTTTTCTAGAAAGTTTTAAATATTTGTAAAGATTCTTAGGACATAATACTATTAACACAATTTGGACATTTTCGGGGTTGACAAACATTTCAAAATAATATAACTTTGTTTATAAAAATTTCAGAAAGTCAAGAGCATAAGCTTCTTTTACATGCGATACAACAAAAGACGCCGAGGCATAATATGATTTAATTAAGAGATAATTTTTAATTATAAAATTTCCCATTATGGAGGGTGTCTCGCAGCGATCAAGAAGGCATTTCGATTTGACGGGTGAAAGAAAGGAATGAGAAAATTGTGGCGAGATAAAACTCATTTTGAGAGTGAGATTCACGCCAGAAAGAAAGAAAAATCGAGTTTTGAGTTGTTGAGCGAGATTTAATCAACTCTTGGTGATGTTGGCGAAATTCTCACCGAGCGAAAAGCTATTATTATTCATTATTACTACAATGGGAAGGGAGAAATAGTTACAATTTTCTCAAACGAAACTGTGTCTTTAAGCATTTAAATTAGTTTTTTTTAATTAAATTACAATGTTGTAGTATGTCTTTCGAAATCTTTTAATATACCCGTAACTTTTTTAATGCATTTTCAGCTATACCTGGCTTATTCGCGATGAGAACTTAACCATCTAGTAATTTTTAACCATGTAAAAGTACCAATATCATCACCAAAACTGTCCACCTTTCTATTTATTGTATGAAAGTTTAATCTACGTGGTCTTTTTTGTGGGATTATATTCTACGGAGTATGGTATTGAACTCAGCATATTTCAGAAGAGACACAAGCACATACTAAAGAGGAGATTTACTGTTGTACCACTCCATTATTTAATTTTTGAAAATATTTTAGTTCTTAGCAATAATTGTTTTTGCATTATTTGATCTAAATTTGATCAAATAATTAAAATAGGAATGAAGATGGTTTTAAGCTGGGCCTGCTTTCTCTTTGGAGTTAAAGGTCACAAATTTAATCCCAGCAACTTTTAAGCAATAGAAAATTGGCATTTGTTTCTGCTTTTTGAATGAATATTTGTAAGAGTATGTGTGCTAAGGAGTGTTTAATTTTCTTCCTTTCTGATACGTTAATGCAGCCCATTCAAACAAAAGTTCCAGAAGAAAATTTGCAAAGAATCTGCGAACGCCTTAGATCAGCCTTATCTATTAGGCTATCAGTTGCTCGATGTGGATATATTTGGACAAGTATCATCGTGATCTAATGACCGAACTGCAGGGTTTGAAAGAGAATGTCTCAGTATCGATCCTATTCACTGCCAGATTGTGGTAGAGGGATGTTGTGTTTCTGCTTTGTACATGCACATGTATCAAGGCTAACATTCATGATATTTTTTAGGTTTCTTCCCTTGATATGTTTATATATAAAAGCTTTCTCTGCACGCTGTCAGATGTGTTCTAGAGAGTTTTCTGGATTTCCTTCGTTAGACAAGTGTATACAGCTGAAATAATCCCCGTAAAGGTAATACTCAAATACTTTACAATAGCTTTCACACGTCAGGCATCTCTTAGTAGTTTTTTGGATTTTATTTTTAAGACACGTATATACAGCTGAAATAATCCCCGTAAAAGTAACTTAAATACCTTACAATAGCTTTCAGAGATTAGATTATCTGTTATGAGTTTTTATATCACTTGCCTTTATACAGAGTAGAACATTAATATACTTTTATTATTAAAACTGCAAACAGAATTTTTTCTCCTCGTTAGAAAAGTAACTGTCATTATTATTCAGAGTATCAGATGAAAAGAAACCAATTATTAATGGAGCCATAGTTCAAAGATGAAATGTATAGTTTCTAAACTAAATATATATACATATATTTTTCTGTTTTTCAGCAAAAATTGTAATTAATGCAGTCACAATTATCAGAAAATCTACGAGTAAAAAGTAGATAAACTACTGCCATATTTTTATGGTTATTTATTTCTGTCAATTGAATTCGCTAAATGTAGACAATAACCAATTAATTTTAAATCACAGTCAAAATTGTGTGGTCAACATTTGAATTGGCACCTTCCTTTTCTCCCCACGTTTATACCAGTAAAAGTACGTTGCACATTACGGAATTTTAACGTGCATAAAAGATTTCAGGGTTTTGGGCAGTATCAGGTACCAAAACTATTTTCATTAATGAAGAAGCTACTTTTTTCCATATCAGGCAACCATTGACAATCCCGACACAAAATTAATTTTGATGGAGAACTGAATGTCACAGAAAGAACACATCTTAGGTTTTTGAACTTTATAACAAGAGATAGAGAAGGACAAATAGAAAGAAAGAATGAGAGAGAGAGAGAGAGAAATTTTTCAAAATGAATTTAAACAGAAATTTAAAATGTTAGTGAGGAATACTCGAAAATAAGAAAAAAAAAATTACTATTTTCATTTCGATACATTATAACATTTGTATTTAATTGAAAATAATAAAATATAAAATCACGTACATTTTAAAGTAATAAAATTTGAATACTTCGTGGAGGAATGACTTTTAATATTATTTCTCAGATAATTAAAAAGTATTCTTTATGAGTATCATTCACAAAAGAAAACACGCGTGCTTCAAAATAACCAATATGCAAAATTCGCTTCGGCAACAAAAACGAATTTTTCTTTTAACCTGGAAAAGCACTTATGGTTTTGAATTTGGCTTAGTTTATACTGCAACACTGCTGCTAAGTTTAGAAAAACTTTTGAGCAATGATTCCTTTTACGAACATATGCATCCTAAAACAGGATTTTGCTATTGGATTTTTCTAAATTTTAGAAAAATAAAAGCTTATAAACGACGCTTTGATATTTTCCGCATTTCTCAAATATTTTTGACCCCTTCTTTGTTTTCAAAGTAATATTTTGATAATGAAGAGATTCCTTTTATTTTTGATACGATAGAAAATTGAGCTGTATCCAACATATATACAAGATCGATACATTATAAAGAGAAAGAGAAAACGGAAATTTAAGATGTTTTCATCGTACTAAAAGACCATTAAAAATTCTAAAACTAGCTATAAATAGCATCGTTTCTTTTATTCACGATAATAGAGCAGGAAAATGCAATTTTGATTGCTAAATCTGTATGATTTGAATGCTTTCTTCCCAAACGAGTTTTTACATTATTACGAAATGAAAATATCAATATTTTATGATCTTTTAAT